>WEKY01005655.1:90729-116812 GCA_013390045.1 Picathartes gymnocephalus
GGCTCCAGGAGAGCTGGAGAGAGACTGGGGACAAGGGATGGAGGGACAGGACACAGGGAATGGCTTCAGACTGGGAAAGGGGAGATTTGGGTGGGATATTGAGAATTAGGAATTGCTGTGTGGGCTGGAATTGCCAGATTTGCTGTGGCTGCCCCTGGATCCCTGGCAGTGCCCAAGGCCAGCTTGGAGCAGCCGGGGACAGTGGGAGGGGTCCCTGCCATGGCAGGGCTGGCACTGGGTGGGATTTAAGGTCCCTTCCCAACCATTCTGGGGTTCTGGGATTCTGTGCTGACAGACCCTGGTCCTGCCCTGTCCCTCCTCACCATCCCAAAGCCTTTACAGGCATCTCCCTGTGCCCTTTCCAGTGCCCTGGGAGGTGCCCACGTGGATGTGGCTGGAGTGCAGCTGTGGAGAGATGCTGCTCTGAGTCTGAGTTTCTCCCATCTGTCTCTCCTCCTTTTCTGGTGGCTCTAATTCAATTAAAGTCATCCTTAAACTTTCTGCTCAAGTGCACTCTGTGCTCCTGCATCCCCGGGAGGAAACATCGCATTAGCAAAATCGTATTTAGGATTCAGGATCCCTCTTCAAAAGAATCTGCAAAGTTTTTAACAAGGGTAACCAAACCCTTTATTTTCCCAGTGGGCCACAAAAAAATACCGCTTAAGGTTATTAATTTTCTGACAATATGACTCCCAAATGCTGGCTGAAAAAGAATTTATATTCCAGGCAGCACATCCATTTTAATTATGCTTACCTTTCCAGTCCTTCTAAATCAAACTTGATTGCATTTAATAAGGGTTTTGAATGTGTCTTAATAATGTTTGGAATTAATACTGGTTTGTGAGCACCTGAGGATGGTAAGTCCCCTGGAGACCCTCCAAAATCTTGTTGTGATAAATAATCTAAAGGAACCACCTGTGATAAGGAATATTTTACATTTTTCCCATCAACTTTCTGTGCTGAGAGTTTTTCTTTACTGGGCCCACGTAGCAGAAGAGCTCTGGCAGTGGCAGGCAGGAATGGCAGTATGGTCAAGCACAGTCACTTTTATTTCCTCCTGACTGGCATTGCTGTGTGTCCTCCTCAAAAAACTCTGCCCCTGCCAGCCTGGAAGGAGCTGGGGAAGGAGATCCCACAAGGAGTTTGAGGGAAGGAGATCCCACAAGGAGTTTGAGGGAAGGAGATCCCACAAGGAGCTGGGGAAGGAGATCCCACAAGGAGCTCAGGTGGAGATCCCACAAGGAGTTTGAGTGAAGGAGATCTCACAAGAAGCTCAAATGAAGGAGATCCCACAAGGAGCTGAGGAAGGAAATCTCACAAGGAGCTCAGGTGAGCACAAGGAATCCCACAAGGAATTGGTGAAGGAGATCCTGCAAGGAGCTGGTGAAGGAGATCCCATGAGGAGCTCAAGTCAAGGTGATCCCATGAGGGGCTCAAATGAAGGAGATCCCACAAGGATCTCAAGCAAAGGAGATCCCACAAGGAGCTCAGGTGAAGGAGATCCCCCAAGGAGCTCAGGCGAAGGAGATCCCCCAAGGATCTCAGGCAAAGGAGATCCCCCAAGGAGCTCAAATGAAGGAGATCCCCCAGGGAGCTCAGGCGAAGGAGATCCCCCAAGGATCTCAGGCGAAGGAGATCCCCCAAGGAGTTTGAGTGAAGGAGATCCCCCAAGGAGCTCAAGCAAAGGAGATCCCCCAAGGAGCTCAAATGAAGGAGATCCCCCAAGGATCTCAGGCGAAGGAGATGCCCCAAGGAGTTTGAGTGAAGGAGATCCCCCAAGGATCTCAGGTGGGGGAGATCCCCCAAGGAGCTCAGATGAAGGAGATCCCCCAAGGATCTCAAGCAAAGGAGATCCCCCAAGGATCTCAGGCGAAGGAGATCCCCCAAGGAGCTCAGGCGAAGGAGATCCCCCAAGGAGCTCAGGCGAAGGAGATCCCCCAAGGAGCTGGGGGAGGAGACCCAGCCCTGGCAGGGCTCAGCCCCTCTGGGATCAGGGCCCCCCTGGCCTCACTCCCAGCAGCGCTCGCAGCGCTCTCGCTGTGCTGGGGCTGCGATCACCCAGCTCTGAGGGCACCGGGGATTTCAGGGGGAATTGCTGCTACTGCTCACTGTTACTCATCTGCTCCCCTGACCCTTCAAGGAACAAAGGAGAAGGAGATTTGTGCCTTTGATGTCGACTGTGCAGCAAAACCACTTCAAAGGGAGCTGAAAGCAGGGCAGTAAACGGGAGAGGTTCCCAGGTCCCGAGGGAGCAGCAGCCCCGGCCACCACCACCACTTCAGCCACCAATTACCTCGAGTTCTCTGGGTCTCATTTTCTCCCTTACACAGACAGCGCTGAGCTCTTTAATTCCTTCCGTCTGATCTCTGGCTCAGGAGAGCTCGTGCTGAGTTATTTCTGGCTGGCTTATGGTAAATATGAATCACAGAATCGCAGAGTCACAAAACCCCAGAGTCACAGACTGGTTTGGGTTGGAAGGGACTTAAACCCCGTCCAGTGCCAGCCCTGCCATGGCAGGGACCCCTCCCACTGTCCCAGGCTGCTCCCAGCCCCAATGTCCAGCCTGGCTTTGGACACTGCCAGGGATCCAGGGGCAGCCACAGCAAATCTGGCAATTCCAGCCCATACAGCAATTCCTAATTCCCAAGATCCCACCCAAATCTCCCCTTTCCCAGTCTGAAGCCATTCCCTGTGTCCTGTCCCTCCATCCCTTGTCCCCAGTCCCTCTCCAGCTCTCCTGGAGCCCCTTCAGGCCCTGCAAGGGGCTCTGAGCTCTCCCTGGAGCCTCCTCTTCTCCAGGCTGGGCAATCCCAGCTGTTCTTGCCCCCTGTGCCCACACTCCAGGTGCAAATGTCCAATGTGTGCCCCAGTTCCATTCTGCTGCCAGCCTGTGCCAGCCCAGGGATGGAGAATCTGTCATTCCCTGGTCTCCAACAAGTTATTCAAATGTGCAGCCAGATGATGTGAACAGCAACACTGAGAAATAGGAAATGTGTCATCAAAATCTCCCCCATGTCTGCAGAATAAACCTTCTGGAAACTCAGTGGGCTTTTTTCTTACAGAAATTTCTCACATTTAGAGAATTTGTTTCTTTCCAAATCACAACTAAACCATACGCTTTTAAAGTTTCCATCGAATTCATACACCTGTGAATGTTTAACACTTGTGTGTATACAAAAGGAGCTCTAATCCTACTCTACTGATCAGAAGAATTGTACAAATAAACCCTATTTTGATATTGGACTTGGGCTCAGTGATCCCTGTGGATCCCTTCCAACTCAGGATATTCTAATCCTCATTGATAATTTTATTTTATCTGTTGTGATTCTGCATATATTTATAACTTTGCATTATTCCTTTCTTACAGAAATAGTTTGTTTCATATATTTTTCCCTGAATAGTTTTGCCTATGCTGGCATGTTCCCAGCAGATGCCTTTTTTGCTGAAACAGCAGTTCCTGGAAGGTTAAATTGGATGCTCCTGGCCAATTTTCTGCCAGCCTTTCTGATGAGTCAGAGCAGCGATGCGAAATATTTTCATCTAGGCTAGGAAGATCTTTACAACAGCTTTTTTGCCTTTTGGAAGGCTGATCCCTGAATTGATTCATCTTTTTTTTTTTTTTTTTTTTTCCCTTCCAGGGTTTATTTTGGATGTGCTGTGGAGCTGCTGAACCTGAAATAGTTTGTAGCAGACCCAGGGGACAGAAGAGCTCCCGCACACGATTTCCACGGAGGAGAACTTGGAAGCTGAGATGCAAATTCCCCAGTGGTGCGAGCACAGTCCTGCTGTCCCTCACTGCCACGGAGGCTCCAGCAGATAATCCTCCTGGTGGGAAATGCCACGGAAAAAATGCATTTCAAATCACAAACGGAGGGATTGGAAACCTACAATGGAATCGGGAAAGGGGGGCAGCTGCACTCGCAGCAGAGGGCGGGGCTCACAGGGCTCACAGAGTCCCACGCTGCTTGTTTGTTTGGAGAGCTCCTGCCCCAAACCGTGGCTCTGCGGGTGCCACATTTCCCGTTCGTGTGCTGGGTCGAGCCTTTCCTCGGTCTTTGGGCAATTCTTGCACCCAGGAGGGCACAGGGACCCAGGGCATCCCCGCGAGGGCTGCCCAGGGAGGCCGTGGCTCTCCAGAGAAGCTGTGGATGCCCAGGGAAGATGTGGCTGTCCAGGAAAGGTGTTGCTGTCCAGGGAAATTGTGGCTGTCCCATCCCTGGGGCTATCCAGGGAACCTGTGGCTGTCCAGAGAAGCTCTGGATGTCCAGGGAAGCTGTGGCTCTCCAGGGAAGCTGTGGCTATCCAGGGAACCTGTGACTGTCCAGGGAAGCCGTGGCTCTCCAGGGAAGCTGTGGCTCTCCAGGGAGGCTGTGACTGTCCAAGGAAGCTGTGACTGTCCAGGGAAGCTGTGGCTCTCCAGGGAAGCCATGGATGTCCAGGGAAGCTGTGGCTGTCCCACCCTGGGGTGTCCAGGGAAGCCATGGATGTCCAGGGAAGCCTTGGATGTCCAGGGAAGCCTTGGATGTCCAGGGAAGCTGTGGATGTCCAGGGAAGCTGTGACTGTCCCACCCCAGGGATGTCCAGGGAAGCTGTGGCTCTCCAGGGAGGCTGTGACTGTCCAAGGAAGCTGTGACTGTCCAGGGAAGCTGTGGCTCTCCAGGGAAGCCATGGATGTCCAGGGAAGGCGTGGNACCCTGGGGTGTCCAGGGAAGCCATGGATCTCCAGGGAAGCTGTGACTGTCGCACCCCAGGGATGTCCAGGGAAGCTGTGACTGTCGCACCCCAGGGATGTCCAGGGAAGCTGTGACTGTCGCACCCCAGGGATGTCCAGGGAAGCTGTGACTGTCGCACCCCAGGGATGTCCAGGGAAGCTGTGACTGTCGCACCCCAGGGATGTCCAGGGAAGCTGTGACTGTCGCACCCCAGGGATGTCCAGGGAAGCTGTGACTGTCGCACCCCAGGGATGTCCAGGGAAGCTGTGACTGTCCAGGGAAGCTGTGGCTGTCCCCCCCTGGGGTGTCCGGGGCCAGGCTGGGGCAGCCCGCTCTGTGGAAATGCCCCCGTGCCCCTCCCACCCCCTCTCTCTGCAACTGTGGAGTTACTCTAAAGCACCTGAAGGAATTTATAACATTTATGGCCTTCAATACATCATTGTCTGGCAATTTCTTTCAACAGCTTTGAGTGTCCTGTTTGAAAGGCCTTTTCTCCTGTTTTGTTGGGTTTTTCCCTCTGCTGTTGGAACATTCTGAAGTGGAGCAATTGTTGGTTTTACTTGAAGTTGATGAGCTTTGCACAAAGACCATCTCCGAGATGGGAGAAAGACTTTGGAGAAGAGAACCACTTCCCTTTCACAAATATCTGCATGGAAAGAAAGTCCAGTTCCAGGGAAAGTGACACAGCCCTTGAAGGAGGCACTGAGAGTTTAGGATGTAGAGGCTGGTGGAAATTCAAGAACTGTGATTTTGCCACAAGATGATACTTGATATTTCAGCAGCAAATTCGCCCCTCTCAGCACAGCTCTCTGAAGTGCTGTGAGGAGGCAGAACAGCAGCAAATGCTGCGCAGGGAGCGCCCTGATCCCCCAACAGCTGCAGAGAAATCCATCAATTCCTGGCATGGAACTGATGCACAACATCCCTGCTACCTGGGCTACTTCTCAGAGAAAAACGTTATTTATGGCACCTCATGAAGAACTCACCTGCACAAGCTCAGGGAAGCATTGATAGGTAAATGTTTGGAACACTTATCATTAGAACAATTGTTCTGTAGGAACTCCCCAATCATCCCGGGAAAAAAAAAAAAAAATGCTTGGAAGACTGTTAAAATAAAGCTGATGAAAAGTAAAATTATAAAACTGCATGTAAAGAATTTTTATTTGGCTCCAATAACAGATGTCTGAGAATTTGAAAGCAAAAAGAAAACATAGTGCATTAATATTTTCCACGTATTGATTTCCAAGGTCATCACTCTGGGGATGGCAATAATATCAAGCAGAAAACTGATGCTGCACAGAGTTAATTTGCAGCTCTGAAGTGATGCCCAGCAGATACAGACCGTAATAGCTTTGCAATTATTCAGCTCTCTAACGATGCCCAGCACTGAAAACCATCACTGTAACTCTTTACTGAAACGTTAAATTAAATGCTGCCAATAATGGGAGTCACAGTCACGGGGGCTCCTGCCCCGTGGAACCTCCATCATTCCTTACTCTTTTCATTAATTCAAATTCATGGTCTCCAGTTTTATTTCCTCTCCTAATGCAGAGGGGTTTTGTGTCGGGGGTTCCAACCAGAGCATGCAAAGCTGTTCCCTCTCCTCCTGTCCCCGTTCCCTGGGAGAAAATCCCAAATTCCCCCCTCAGTGCCCCTCCTGGAAGGGAGTTGTGCAGAGCCACAAGGTCCCCCCTGAGCCTCCTTTGCTCCAGGCTGAGCCCCTTTCCCAGCTCCCTCAGGAATTCTCCAGCCCCTTTCCCAGCTCCCTCAGGAATTCTCCAGCCCCTTCCCCAGCTCCCTCAGGAATTCTCCAGCCCCTTCCCAGCTCTATTCCCTGCCCTGGACTCACTCCAGCCCTGGGTCAGGAGGGACCCAGAAGTGACGCCAGGTTTGAGGTGCAGAGGCCCCAGCCAGGCAGGAGCCCTGCCCCAGGGGGTGACAGGACAGTGCCAGGCCATGGGTTCAGGCCCTGGGGAAACACAAAGCGCAGAGCTCCTGGATCCCAGGCAGAGTACCCAGAGCTCTGGGCTTCCCTTGGCAATTGCACCTCAGCAGGGCTGAGCAGCTCACATCCACCATTGCTCAACGGGACAAACCCCCAAATAAATATTTATAATATACACTGGAACAGTCACCTGTACTGATATCTGTGTTTGTGTGCAGTGCACACATCCTCAACTCACCCACAACTTCGTGCTGCGGCCTAAGGATGTCCAGCTTCTACATCAAAGTGAGTGTGGATCTAGGGGGAATGGATGGGGAGATGGAGACATGGATGAATGGATGGATATATGGATGGAGGGATGGATGGAGGGATGGATGGATGGATGGATGGATGGATGGATGGATGGATGGAGGGATGGATGGATGGAGGGATGGATGGATGGATGGATGGATGGAGGGGTGGATGGATGGATGGATCCATGGAGGGAAGGATGGATGGATGGAGGGATGGATCCATGGAGGGAAGGAGGGATGGATGGATGGAGGGATGGATGGATGGAGGGGTGGATGGATGGATGGATGGATGGATCCATGGAGGGATGGAGGGATGGACCCATGGATGCATTGGCAGTGCCCAGGGGCTGCCCCCTCATGAACAGGAAATGCACCTGTGAAGTCCAGTGGCTCAGGGTCAGTGAATGCAGAAAAGCTTTAGGCTGTGGCTCAGAGAGTAGGTGGAGCCCCAAGAAACTGGAATTAGGGAGCTGGCAATCCTTATATTCAGACAAAATCAAATGTTTTTTCAAAAGTGTAAATTCCTGAAAAAACCGCACAGCTTACAAAACCTGTAAGGGAAACCAAACTTCCTGTTTCAGCTAGGAGGAATTCCAGTGTGCAACTATTTATTTTTTCCTGATACAGAACAGAAAATATTTTGAAAATAACTTAAATTTCATAAGGAATAAACATTTTCCAGTTTCCCAGGCAGCAGAGGGGACTGGAGCTCTGGAGGGGCCTCCAAGGGCACCGTGGCATCCCTGGGACCTCTGAGCACACGAGGAGAGATCTGGCTGAGCTGAGACAGTTCTACTTCCAAGGCAGGGCTGATGGGAAGGCAGCTCCTCCCTGATGCTGTGCTCATCCGTCTGCCTCCTGCTCCTGCAGTCACCTCCTCGAGGACACCTCTGTGGCTGAAAAAAAAGAGACATTTTTACTGTATTTTTTTTTGCTACATAAATTTTGATCTGGAGAAGGGAAAAAAAAAAAACAACAAACCAAACAAGGAGGGTAAAAGACTGTTCTAAATTTGTTTGCACCTAAATCTGACATTTGCTATTTTCATTCCAGGTAAAATGATATAAAATCATTTTCCTGAATGAATAATACCCCAGGATTTCCTAGAGACTTTGTCCTCAATGGAAGATAAAAATGTCAATATAAAAAATTCATTCATTTCAGAAGTAAACATCTGCAGAAACAAATTGCATCAGGAACTTTCCCAGGACTGTAGGAATGGCACAAACCCCGGAAAGCCAAGGGAAAGATATTTATCACATTCACGAGATAATTTCTCAGCTAGTCTGTCCCTGGATAATGCTGCACTAACAGCACAAAGGGTGACTCTGAGTGAATTTGACACTTTGCACTGGGGGGGTCACAGTTCCTCAGGTGCATCACTCCTGGTTTGGCATTTACAGACTGGATCCGCAGCTCCCGGGAAAATCAACTCCAGGGAGAGCTCAGAGCCCTTGGCAGGGCCTAAAGGGGCTCCAGGAGAGCTGGAGAGGGGCTGGGGACAAGGGATGGAGGGACAGGACACAGGGAATGGCTTCAGACTGGGAAAGGGGAGCTTTGGGTGGGATTTTGGGAAGGAATTTCTGGCTGGGCTGGAATTCCCCGATTTGCTGTGGCTGCCCCTGGACCCCTGGCAGTGCCCAAGGCCAGCTTGGAGCAGCCTGGGACAGTGGGAGGTGTCCCTGCCATGGCAGGACTGGCACTGGGTGGGATTTAAGGTCCCTTCCAATCCAATAAATTCTGGAATTCTGTGACTGGAGCTCCACCCCAAGCTGTCTCTAAGCTGGTTTCTTGTCTGTGATGAAGCTGACATTACAAATCAAGGTGAAAACACCCTGCCAGCACCCTCACCCTGCCAGGACCCTCACCCTGCCAGGACCCACATCCTGCCAGGACCCTCACCCTGGCAGCACCCATAGCCTCTGCTGCCTCATCGAAGTGAGCATGGAGAAACTGGCAGCAGGAATTGCTTATCCAGAGCTCTGTCATCTCTTAAGCAATTTCTCGTAGCACAGCAAACAGTTTATGCAGTCCTCTCAGGAGAGAAATCAAAAGCTAAAGGGATAAATGACCAATTAGGCTGCCTCATTTCGGATCTGAAAGCAGGGCCAGCAGCATGTGATGGAGAAGCAAAATGCTCCTTTTTCTGACTGCATTTCGCCTGCAGATAAACCTCTGCCTCAACAAAAGCAGGGGGAGAGGAGCTGCTGGTAAGAGAATCCCAGCCCCCAGCAGCATCTAGCAGCATCTCTGGGTGGTTATTGCTGGTTGTTTCTGGTTATTCTGGTGCTTTCTGGCGCTGCTGTTGTGCCTCCCTGCAGAACCCTGGAGCAGCAGGGTGCAGACACCTCTTGCTTTGCTCAGCCAGAGGCACCAGCTCGCCTTTGGGGCGAGCCCAGAGAGCCCCAGTGAGCTGAGACCTGCTCCGGTGTGGCCACTGCAGGCACTGGGGCAACCCCAGCCCAGGCACGGGGGCCAGAGCCCCTCGAGGGTCCTGGCAGTGACGGGGGCACAGACACAGCCGGGCTGTGCAGCTGCTGAGGAGCAGGGCAAGGGAAAGCTGCTCACCAAACACCGCCCCAGCTGTGCTGGGGACAACTCCTGCTGCCCTCTGACCTTTCCCAAGCTGCGCCTCCCTCCCTGGCAAATCCCTCTGTCTGCGCTGCCAAAACTGCCGTCAATTAAAAGTGCATTACCACAGCTCCCTCCAGCAAAGCCAAAAATCGCTGCTTATTCATTCTGCAGGTACTCGAAGTGTGTTTACAGAGAGTTTTCTACATCAAATATACTGAAAATTTCATTGACCTCACCTGTGAAGAGATACTAGGGGAAATGAGAGAGACAGGTTGGGAAATAACATCTCCATCTGCGTGGGGATGGCTCTGCCCTGTCACCTCCCCTGCCCGAGGTGCTGCTGTGCCCTGGCACTCACAGGGATCCCTGGGGAGCCACGGAGGTTCCTGGGGACAGCAGGGCCAGCTCAGGGGGGATGAGGGGTGCAGGACTCCACAGCAGCCTGGCAGAGCTGCCAATGTGCCCTGCCAAGGTGGGAGGGACCTCAGAGCCCACCCAGTGCCACCCCAGGGACACCTCCCACTGTCCCAGGCTGCTCCCAGCCCCAGTGTCCAGCCTGGCCTCGGGCACTGCCAGGGATCCAGGGGCAGCCACAGCAAATCTGGGCACCCTGTGCCACATGTGAGCCCAGCCAGCAGCTGCAGAGCCAGGCTGGGCCTGAGGCCGGGAATGAAAGCAGGGAGATTGAAAAAAACCCCAGGAGCGTGTGCTAATGTGAGACTAAATTACAAGTCTGACATCTTTGCTGGGGATGTTCAATTTTCCAGTCTCTGTCTGGATACACTTGTCATAATTACAGAGCTGCTCAGGGAGCAGCCGCAGCTCAGCTGGGTGAGCTCTGGAGTGGCTCTGGAGTTCCTGGATGTCACAGCAATCACCGCACTCCAGCAGGACATTGCTGTGCCCTCAGCCTGTGCCTGGGGACACACGAGAGGGCACAGATGTTCCTCAGCCCCTTCTCCTGGGCAGGTCTGTGTTCACTGAAGCCACGTCCAGGCAAGAACAGGCAGTGCCAGGAATGTGGGAAAGGAGGCTCAGGGGGGACCTTGTGGCTCTGCACAACTCCCTGCCAGGAGGGGCACTGAGGGGCGGTCGGGCTCTGCTCCCGGGGAACAGGGACAGGAGCAGAGGGAATGGCCGCAGGCTGGGCCAGGGGAGGCTCAGCTTGGATTTTGGGAAAATCCTCCACTGTCAGAGCGCTTAAGGAAATCTCTGACTCAGGAGAGCTCCCAAACCCATCCAAAGTGCCCGAGAGCTTCTGGTGCCCAGGCTGTGCCCAGGTGCCAAGGTGGGCTCTGCACAGCTCTCACACTGACACTGTCTGTGCCTCCTCTTGGTGCCAGGGATGCACTCTTCTGCCAGCTTGTTCCCTCTTGAGCTTTTCTGTTGCTTGTGTTTTTCACATCAAACATTTAACAGTGAGAAAACACAGCCAAGGAGATTTTACAAAGAGCAGCATTCTCACCCAAACACAGCAAAAAGCATCTCAGAGGAACTCGGGCAGCTTCCTTACAGAATGCCCCTCTCCAGGGATGGAAATTAAACTCAGATATGAGATCTACTCCAAACATGCGGAGTCTGGGTTTGAGCCCATTGCTCTGAGGGCAGAGCCAACCGGCACATTCAGAGCTAACCACTGTTTGCAGTGAATGGCAGAAATATTGATACTAGTGGGGTTCTGTTTCTTTCCAGCTGCTTCCACATAAAAGTGTAAATTGTATTTGCTCTGGGTCCCTGGATACTATCTCAAACTTAATAAATATCTACTGCCTCGCACTTAATCTGTGCTGCTTTGGGAGAGCCATGGAGGAGCAGTGGAACGCTGCCAGGATCACACCGGGGTGTGAGAACGGAGCTGAACAGGCTCCTCCTCACCCAGCCCGACCGGGAAATGAAAAACAAAGATCAGGGGACAAATGGCACCTTTGCACGTGAATAGCAGCTGTCAGAAATATGGCAAGGACTTCTTAGCCAACTTCAGCTTTATTAGTAAGGCGGGCGGCTGGCAACCTGTTAGGGTGGCTCGTTTGGGGGGCGATGGCGCAGTCCACCAGAGCAGTCCCGGCTGTCCGAAGGAGGAGAAGCGCTGTCCTGATGCTTCCAGGGCAGGATCTTCTTCCTTCTCTCGGGAGCTGGTCCAGAAGACCCCGAGCTGGGCTCGGGTGCCTCCTTTTATAGAGGCCAGGCTCAGTCTGATTGGTTGGTTTTTCAATCTGCCTGCGGATTGGTCAGTTTCGAACTCAAGTTGGCCATTGGCTCCTAGGCCTGGGGGTGTGGCCTGTGTTTGACAAAACTCTTTGATGGAAAGTTCCAGGGCACTCCTGGCCAGCACCATCTTGGGCCATTCAGTCCAATTGTAATAACTGTAGTAGTTAACAAGCATTTTTAACAAGTACAGCAACCACAACCATAACCATACCAACAAACAGGGACAATACAACAATTCCAACAAGGGTCCTTAACAGAGTTAAAATAAAAGGTAAACATATCAGGTAGGTGTAACAGGTGAGTACAGGTGAAATCATACAACTTGACAATACCATGAGGTCAGCTTAACAATTCTAGGTGTATCAGGTAGGTATGACAGGTGAGTACAGGTGAAATCGTACAACTTTACTTTCCACAGCAGCGAGGAGCAGCTGTCCTCTCCGGGCAGGTGAGTGCTGCTGGCTGTCCCTGCTTGTGTCCCTGTCACAGGACACCCCCAGCGCGGGCTGGCAGTGCTGCTGCTGTCCTGGGAGAGGTGCGGTGTGCGCCTGGCACTGGGATGAGGGGCTGCTTGCTGCTCCCTCTGGCACAGCCCTCTCTGCGGTGCCCGCAATGGATTCGGTGCAGAGTTCAGCGGCTCCAGGGCAGCTGAGAGCACGGAGAGGAGCAGCAGGGCTCTCTCTGCTGTCCCTGCTCAGCTGCAACACCGCTGAAATCACTGAAAGGGGGGTGAAACAGGGAATTCATTCTTGGTGTGGGCAGTATCCGCAAGCTGGGCTGAAATTCACCTTCCCAGAACCTGAGAAGGGTGAAGCGTTGGGGAGCAGCACTGGAAACATGAGCTGCACTGGGAACACGATGGGCGCTGCTCTGCAGGTAAAGTGCAAGGACAAACCTTGGCTCTGTCCAAGCAGAGCGTTCATGGTAGGGCACGGAGTGAGGGGTTCAGGCTGACAGAGGGGAGGGAGCAAGGAAGGAATTGTTCCCTGGGAGGGTGGGCAGCCCTGGCACAGGGTGCCCAGAGAAGCTGTGGCTGCCTCTGGATCCCTGGCAGTGCCCAAGGCCAGCTGGACACTGGGGCTTGGAGCAGCCTGG
The DNA here is from genome assembly GCA_013390045.1 of Picathartes gymnocephalus. NCBI lineage: Eukaryota > Metazoa > Chordata > Aves > Passeriformes > Picathartidae > Picathartes > Picathartes gymnocephalus. The sequence goes on from WEKY01005655.1 coordinate 103,557, forward strand.
GACAGTGGGAGGTGTCCCTGCCCATGAGGTGGGATGGGATGGGATTTAAGGTCTTGCAAATCCCTCCCAACCCAGGCACGGGATGAGGCAGTGACTCCAAGTCTGTCCCAGGGCAGGCAGGGATGGCTGTCCTGGCACACCTGAGTGCCACAGGTGGGGCTGATCCTCGCTCCCCAACACCAGAGTGGCTCAGGGAAGGACTGGACGTGGCCCTCTGGTCTGGTGACAGGTGGGGGTCAGGCAGAGGCTGAACTCAGCGACCTCAGAGGGCTTTTCCAGCCTGCGTGGTTCCATGATTCCGTGATCCCGCTCGGTGCACAGCAGCCTCAGCAGCCGGAGCAGGCAGGAGCTGCCGAGGGAGTCTGCTCTGCCTGCCTGTGTCTAAAATTATCGGCTCACGCAGGTTATGTAATGCACGAGGAGATCATTCCGGGGGAAGGGAACAATCAGCCCCTGCCCGAGAGGGCTGAGGGGGAGCTGCCTCGGGCTGCGCTCACCTGAACCGGGCAGACACCTGTGCCCTACCTGTGCCCCCAGCTGTGCCCTACCTGTGCCCCAGCTGTGCCCCAGCTGTGCCCAGTGACAGGAGCAGGACTCCCAGGAGTGCTGGGGGCACAGGGAGCAGAGCTGCTCGTCCTCCCGGGGCTGGAAACCCGGGGTGAAGGGCTCTGTGAGCACCTGGGCAGGGAGGGTCCTGCTGGGAAACGTGGGGCTGGTCCTGGTTGGGCTGACACTGCTCACGGAACATTCCAGAGCTCCTGGTCAGGCACCAGGGTCCTGCTGAATCTGGGGGTAAATCCCTCCTCAGCCTTGGGGTCACTCAGGTACCCTGAGAATGGGGATAAATCCCTGAGTTTTGGGGTCACTCAGGTACCCTGAGAATGGGGATAAATCCCTGAGTTTTGGGGTCACTCAGGTACCCTGAGAATGGGGATAAATCCCTGAGTTTTGGGTCACTCAGGTACCCTGAGAATGGGGGTAAATCCCTCAGTTTTGGGACCACTCAGGTACCCCGAGAATGGGGATAAATCCCTGAGTTTTGGGGTCACTCAGGTACCCTGAGAATGGGGATAAATCCCTGAGTTTTGGGGTCACTCAGGTACCCTGCACTAGAGATCCAGCCCAAGACACAGGAACATGGTGGCATGAAAATAACATGGAAATTCTCATAAAAGCTACATTTTGAGGGATGCAAAGAAACACGGAGGCATCTTGGAGCACTGCATGGGTGGAGTGGGTCCTTGGGAAAGGAAATGTTTCCATTTGCGTGGAAAAACCTAAATCCAGGCAGATATGTGAGAGGAAGGATGCTTCTGGGAATTTGGGTCCTGTTGAAACGTTGTCCCTGATTCACTCTGAAGTATTTTGCCTGCGGCTATTCAGAAAAGCACTTTTGCTTACGCTGCCTCACGCCAGAGCTGAGCTAAATCACAATCCTGGCAAAACTGCTGAGGAGGTCCTTGCTGAGAGCTGCTCAGGCCGTTCACCTGCCGTGCCCTGGAGAAAGATCCTGATTAGATCCAGGGGTTTAAAGGGATTTTTGAGTGCTTAAAATACATCAAACCACTGCCAGATTGAGCAAAAAGAGCCTCATTCAGCACAGCTACTTCCAGGTACCGTCCTGCCCGTGTGGTGATGGACCCTGCTACAAGCAGGGCTCTCCCTGGGGTTGTGCAGGTGGCTCCTGACACAGAACAGACAAGGTTCAGCTCCCAGGGCCACCCCCAGACTCCAGTGGCTCCCCGTGCTTGGCAGAGGACTTGCACAAATGGAGATTCAGAATTATTTCACATCTGTGCATTGCGTTGGGCTGGGAGGGAGATTTTGCAGTTCTTGGGGTCTTAAGGAAGTTATTTAGTGAAAAGTGTTACTGGGAAAGACCGGGAGAAAAACAAGAGATGAAAAGTGCCCTGTAGAGAGCTGTCACCCATCCGGATATAGTACACAATTTATTGCCTTTTAATCCTTTTATTGCTTTTAATCACTGAGTGATGCTGTGTGGTTCACTTAGGGAAATTACTCCCATCTAATTGACATATTTGTCTGGTAAAATCCAGTTATCACCTTAATGCCACGCATGGAAATCCTCATTTGTGCCTCTCCTGGGGCCGTGGTGCTGGTGATGTCCTGCAGCAGGGCTGTGGCACGATGGATCCCTGGAAACTCCCGGAACTCCTGGGCAGCTCCTGCCCTGCTCGTGTCCTCCCGGCCCGGGAGGAGTGGAGAGGGGAAAAAGAGAGATTTCTGTCGGTGTAACATTAATTATTTTCAAGAGCTAGTTTATAAATTAGCATTCCACATCAGTCAGCTCAGAACATGACCCACCATTGAAGCCCAGTGTGTGAACAGAGCCTGGAACGCCCTGGATCCTCTGGGATTGTTTGGTTGGGATTTTTTTTTCATGTGTAGTATTTGTTTAGTTTTTAAACTATTTTTCATTGTTTGTGTCTGTCAGAATGTGTGTCTGACAGCAATAAGAAAAAAGAACAGTGCCTTTCTGGAACAGATCTCCTTGGATCTACCAGGCTCTGGAGGGCTTAGGAGATTTCAGAGGGTGCCTTCAATGCTTTTTCAAAACCACTTGTGGCTGCAGTCAGAAAATGGAGCTCAGTGCCTTTATTTTGCTGTTCTCTGGCGAGACACAGACAATTATCACAGCCTGGACCTGCTGCTCTCACAAACCTGCTGCCAGCCCAGCGCCCGAGCCCAGCAGGGAGCACAGCTGGGTCTCTGCTGGACACGCGTGTCCGGCTCCTCTCCCATTCCCATCTGCATCCCCAGGGACACATCCGGGCAGGAAACGTCTGCTCTGCCCACCCGAGGCCTGGGGGAACTTATGCTCCTGCATTCTGCTCCTTCATCCTGCTCCTCACAGAACTCCTGCTCCTCCATCCTCCTCCATCCTGCTCCTGATGGAACTCCTGCACCTCCACTCTGCTCCTCACTCATACCTGGCTCTCTCCTGCCCCCTGACACCTGGCACACCCTGACACCTGGCACACACCTGTCACACATATGTCACACACCTGTCACACATCTGTCACACATCTGTCACACACCTGGCACACACCTGACACCTGTCACACCCTGACACCTGTCACACACCTGGCACACCCTGACACCCATCGCACACCTGGCACACACCTGGCACCTGTCACACACCTGTCACACACCTGAGACACACCTGTCACACACCTGTCACACACCTGGCGCCTGTCACACACCTGGCACGTGTCACTCCCCTGTCCAGCTGGGAAGGTTGGAGCCACACTTTTGCAGCATTTCCCAGCAAATCCCTGGGGTACAGGAATGTCTGGAGGGCCCAGTGGCATCACCTGGTCCCTGCCTGAGGTTTCTCTAATTTACACTCTGCAAAGCCAAATTGGCACAAAGAAAAGACAAGGGTCCCCAAAAGCTGAAAACTCCGTTTAATTGATTTCCTCTATGTTTTGGTTAATGTCTGGTTTGCAGTTCTTATCAAAATTTATTTGGAGAGATGTGTCTGTAAGAAGATTAGGGAAAAAGTAGGAAACATACATTTTTTTACATGTTCAAAACCATGGAGGGGCCATGGAATTCTAGAATTCCAGAATAATTTCGGTTGGAAAAGCCCTCCCAGCCCGTGGAGTCCCAGCTGTGCCCGATGCCCACCTTGTCCCCAGCCCAGAGCTCTGAGTGCCACCTCCAGGAATTCCTGGGACACCTCCAGGGATGGTGTCACGATCCGCTTTATAGCAGATTTTTGTGACTTGTTCGTTAACCTGATCTCAAGAGTGCAAAAGGCACAAGGGAAATTCAATTTTAAATCAAATCAAAACACCTTTGTTAAAATACCCAACTCAATTGCAATAGAGGGAGAGAAATAAGGAAAAGAGACACGAAAAGGGGGGACAGAGAATACAGCTACCAACAAAAGAGACGCGCCCTCGTAGGTGTTGAAGGAGAATTCTTCAGCCTAATGGACGGGTCTTCCTTCGCTGGGGAGATCTCAAAATCACGGTGGGCTTTGGGGTCTGTTTTATAGTCCCAAAAGCCGAAAGGAGGGGGGGCTGCTTCACCAGGCAGGTGGGGAATGGTCATTGTTTCTCAGGCTCGTTGAAGCAGAGTGCAGGACAGGCCAGCCCAGGTCCAGCACGTCCCAGCCCTGCCCGCAGCTCAGGCCGCTGTCACGGCCCATTGTTCTCTCCGTGGTTCCCACGGGAGCCGTTCTCAGTCCGGTGCACACGCACACCTGCGCTCTGTAGGGAATGCCTTGGCCAACATCCCACTGCTCCTGGGCCTGGGGTCCCCCCTGTGCACAGGAGTTCGGGGTTTCAGCCTCTGTCTCTGCACGGCAGTTGTGAGGCAAATCAGGAATTTCCGAACCATCTCTTACAGATGGGCACTCCAAACCTCCCTGGGCAGCCCCTGCCACCACAGCCCCGATGAGAGTTGTGAAATCCCCTCGCAGAGCCCCCCTCCTGCCCAGTCCATCCCTGCCTTGCTCTGCCTTCCCCTTCTTCTGCCTCTTCTCTCTCTCTCTCTCCACGTTCTGACCCTTCCAAAGCCGCGTTCGGGCTTGCCCCCGGGCTCTGTGCTGCAGTCAGCACGCCACAAGTGCCCTTTTAATTTCCACGCGACTGAAACGCAATCAAGATAAAAGGTTTAATTTTTCAGATGCATGGGATATCTCGTGGCCATTTAAGTGCCTTGATCGGGGGGCTGGGCCGGTGCCAGCCCTGTCGCACTCGGCTGCTGCTCACACAGAGCTTAAAGAAACACACGGCATTAGCGGCTAATGGGGATGCAGCCAGAAACCCTCAGATAAAAGCACGAAGGGGAACAGGGAAACAGGAGCGCAGCAATACAGAAAGACAGGGATGTTTTTAGAAGCCATTTGTGAAATCGAGAATTTTTTTTTTCTGTGCTGCTGCAGGAATGAAATGGACAAAGCACCATTTAAGCTTCTAAGTATTTGCGAATGAGCTCTTTAGGCAAGATCAATAATATCGCTGTATATTTCCCCAACACTCAGGATGTGAATTTCCACAGAAAATGCAGCAAAGGGGGGACACACACTGGGGAAAATGCCTCCGAGCTCGTGCCTGGGATCCAGCCCCTCACCTGCGAAGGGCAGCTGCCTTTCCCCTGCTGCAGGGCATTGGGGGTTGCAGGTTTTTAACACGAGCTGGAGCTGCTCAGGGGGAAGGTTTGCCCTGCACATCCCCAGCCCTGCTGGGCTCTCTGTCCCTGACCGGCCACTGCCCCTTGGGGATGTCAGCTTCACACCCAGAGAGCCTGGGGAGCCTTCTGGGTATTTACATATATATATATATATGCACTGTGTATTTACATGTATATATATACTGTGTTTTCACATGTATATATATAGATATGAACTGTGTATTTACGTGTGTATATATATATGCGCACATATACTGTGTTTTTACATGTATATGTATATATATACTGTGTATTCACGTATGTGTGTGTATATATTGTGTATTTACATGTGTGTATATGTATATATACTGTGTATTTACATGCATATATATATAGATATACATATATATATACACTGTGTACTTACATGTATATATATTGTGTTTTTACATGTATATATTGTGTATTTACTTGTGTGTATATATATATACACACACACATATACTGTGTTTTCACGTGTTTATGTATACATATACTGTGTATTTACATGTGTACATATATATATATACACACACATGTATACTGTTTTTGCATGTATATATATATATACATATACCGTGTATTTACATGTGTGTCTATATATATACTGTGTATTTACCTGTATATATATAGTGTATTTACACGTGTGTGTATATATATATATATAGTGTTTTTACATGTATGTATCTATATATACACTGTGTATTTACATGTATATTTATATATCTTGTGTTTTTACAGACACACACACACACAAATATATATATATACACACATATACTGTGTATTTACCTGTATATATATATATGTGTGTGTGTGTGTGTGTGTGTATATATATATACAGAAGAATATTTCCAGGCCCTGGACATTATAAACACACTGAAAGCAGAAATCAAGTTCCCAGGTGCAGGGGCAGAGCCAGGTGTGTGTCAGTGTGAAGCTGCCTGGCGCTGGCTGTGTGACAGCCCAGAGTTTGCTGGCGGTACTCGAGGAAGGCAAAGGAAGGTGCCGGGGCTCTGGATCCCAAAGGGAAGCGATGGCAGCAGGACCAAAGGCTGCTCCAGGGCAGCCTTGTGTTCAGACTCTGACCAGCGCCAGGACAGCACTTAGGAGGGCACTCAGAGAGGTTGTTAATGTGCTCCATCAAGGAAATAGCTGGGGCTGGGAACTGCTGCATCCTGCACAGCCTCAGTGTCCAGACACTCGAACCTCACGCAGAGGTTGGTGAGAGCACTCAGGGCTGGAACTGGGGCTCTGTCAGGAAATAGCAGCAACAACACTTTCAAAATCAAAAACAGAGAAAAATGAAATAAAAGAAAGAGCAAACAAAAGTCTGCCCTTGTGTAGTGGTGAGAAGTTTAATAAAAAGGGAGCATTAAAGCATTCTGAAAGGTTTAAGTCTCCAGGAGGGCAGGAGCCATCTCTGGTGAGCAGAGCTGAAATCCCACAGCATTTCAGAGCCCCCGGTGCCCCCCAGGCTCCCAGGAGCCGCTGTGGGGAAAGCAGGTGCTGCAAAGGATCCAGAAGGGTGCAGGTGTGCCCACCTGAGGCTGAGCACCTGCGGGATGGGGCTGTGCCCACCCCTCCAGGATCCAGCTCCGCACAGTCCGGAGGGTGGCTGGTGCATCCCCAGGACGGAACGGGGCACAGCTCCCTGGCCAGGGCTCCCGCTGGGCCCTGCTCTCCCTTTGCTCTCCCCTTTCTCCTTTTGATGTGGAGCTGCAGGAGAACAGACTCTGCCCCTCACCCTTTCCTGCAGTGAATAGCAACAAGGGACAAATTTGCCCCCGAGCTCCAGAGCCGGCTGGTTGGTGTTGGGGACCCTGAAGGGCTTTTCCAGCCTCACCACGGCTCAGGTTTGGATCGTGTACCTGTAGCTACGGCAGGGAGGTTGTGCCCATTCCTGCCTCCCTCTGCTGCCCAGCCCGGCCCCACAGAGCCAGTTTATTCTGTTTGCAGTCCATGGAGCCATTTCCCATTTCCAGGAGTGCGTAACACGTGGGGCTGGGCTGTGCAGTGTCACCGGCCCAGGTGACACCTGGCTCCCAGCTTGGCTGGCAGCTTCTGGGCAGGTCAGGAATCAGTTTTTGTAATGAAACCAGTTACACAGATTTGGCTTCCCTTGGATCTCTGCCCTCACAGGACAGGCTGGAGCAGCGTTCCCAGCTGGGCAGGAGCGAGCCAGGGACGGGCCCGGCCTCCCTGCAGCCACAGGGCACTGCCAGCCCCACTCCACCAGCACAGAACGCCAGCCTGAAGGCCAGCCTTCCTCGTCTGCCTGCGAGGAGGGGCCACCTCCCTGCCCAGGGCCACCTCCCTGCCCAGGGCCACCTCCCTGCCCAGGGCCACCTCCCTGGCTGCTGGCACTGCTTCTCTCTCCTCTCTCTTGGCCGAGCGAAGAGAACACCACGCATGTCCGTGTGCAATTCCAGCAGCTTTCCTTTCCCTTCCAGTCACACACCTTGTGAATTGTGGTTCATTCCCAGCGCCCTGATTCACGCAGTGGTGAAAAGGACACAACAGAAATCTTTTATTCCTGGCAGGTTACATATTTCCAAAGGTGCCAGGACTGAAAGCAGCCAGTGTGGAGCAGCGGGGTGGAGCAGTCACCCTCTGCCTGCTCGGGAACGGACCAGCAGCACCCAGGCGCAGGCACAAAGCTCTGCAGAGCTCTCCTCCCTGTAAAGGCCAGCTCAGGGGGATCCTGCGCTGGCAGCTGGGAACATCTGGGTACCCAGCACCTGTGGGAAGGCAGCAGCTGCCCGAGGGGACACCTTCCACTAGTCCAGGCTGCTCCAAACCCCGTCCAGCCTGCTCCTGGGCACTTCCAGGGATAGGGTGGCCACGATGAAAAAGGGGAGGAAGGAAGAAAGAACGATTTGTGCTCTGTTATGGAGTCCTCCGATGGTTCAATGGCATTTGGACAGTAACAGAGCCACAACCACCACGTTTCTCTGCAAAATTAACTGGGAAATCAAGTAAGGGATATATTGTTTTCCATTGAAGAATCAATGTTTCCCATGACAAAAGCAAACTAAACCCATAAAGAGTCCCAAGCTTTCATTTCTAGAGGACATCAGTTGTTACTTTCACATTTTAATTTTTTTTAAAGCAAATTATCAGCAGTCCGAACCCTCCTGTAACAGATTTAATACCCAGTAAATATTCAAGTTATATTTGGCAGTTTCATCTGTGTCCATGTTCTGTGGAAAGGGGATCTGCTGTTTTGGCTGGGCTCTGATAACACAATTAAAATCCCCTAACTATTTCAGCAGACCTAAATATTGCAGCATGGCCACAGTAAATAAAGTTTAGATGATCCTTCAGTGGTTTGCTTTATTATATATATAAAAATATGGATGTGGATGCAGGGAATTTACGCAAATGCTGGCTGTTAAAGGCAGCCAGCTCAGGGAAACTGCAAATCTGTGCTGCAGTAAAACATTACTGTTGGAGAATAAACATAACTAGAAGTTTGATAGAAAAATGACAAAGTATTCAGTTTTCACCCAGGAGCTGTTATAAATACAAATATCCCTGGAATCCCTGCTCGGCGCAGGCTCTGGGAGCTGGGATCGTGTCTGCAGCAATTCCGACAGCTGAGTTTAACTGTTCTGCACCTGCAGAGCACCAGGGTTTGCGTGTTGGGAAAATTCCTCCATGAAAAGAGCTGCCCAGCCCTGGCAGAGCTGCCCAGGGCAGGGGGGGAGTCCCCATCCATGCAGGGATTCAGTGGAGGTGGCACTTGGGGGCATGGGCAGGGTGGCCTTGGCAGTGCTGGGGAAGGGTTGGACTCGATCTCAGAGGGACTTTCCAGCCAAAAGGATTCTGTGATTCAAAGTAAACCAAACAGAAATGACTATGAAAAATATCTTTACAAATGAAGTGGCTTGATTTTAGCACCTCCCTTGGCCCAAAACTTGGTTCATAGCAGAGAAAGAAGTTTAGGACTTGTAGTAAGAACTACTCAAACTATTGATAAAAATGTGGAGATTTTCACTGAAAAGCATCTGGTTCTACATAGAGCTGGGAGATAAAAAATAAGAGCTAATGGCCCCAAATCTTCAGGCAATACAGAGAATTATGGTGCCACAGAGTTTCACCTTCCAAACTGACCTAAAGGAGAGGTGCCACTAGAGATAACACCCAGTGCGTGCTGCTCACGGCGTGAGTGGAAAGGGAGCTGGAAAAATGTCCCTGCAGAAGGCAGGCAAAGGTTGGACTCGAGCCTTGGAGGAATTTCCAGCCTCAGTGACCGTGATTTTGTCAATGGCTCGTAACCAACCTATGGGAAATACCTGAATGTTTCAGTGAGGTCCTAGAAAAGGGAAGATATCCCTGGGTGATAAAATTCACCTGAAGTTTTTGATCAGGTTCCCCCCAGAACTGCTGGAAGAAAAAGGGTGTGGGAGGAAAGCAAACGCTGGGTCCTGTCCGAGGGCAGGGCCAGGGGCAGGACTGGTCCTGTCCAGTGCTGGAAGCTGCTGGAGCTGACTGGGAGGACTGGGAACCAGTACAGGACTGGGAGGAGATGGGGAGCAAAAGAAGCAGCAGCAGATTTGCAAAAGTCACAAATCTGCTCTTGGAGGAAAAGCCAGAGATGGCCAGAAAGGGTTTCAAAGGGAAAAAAGGTAATGAGAAACCCCGTGAATTAACCAGAAAAGCAGCTAATGGCAGCTCCAGGGCAGCACTCGGTGAGCAGAAGCTTTTCAGCCTTCCTGACACACAGCCAAAGCTCTCCGCAGAGCGCGTTTCTCAGGCCAGGGCCAGAGCTGGGCCTGGCTGCCACCAGCCCTGTCTGCCCACTGCCAGGGCCACCAGCCCTCCTCACTGCCAGGGCCACCAGCCCTCCTCACTGCCAGGGCCACCAGCCCTCCTCACTGCCAGGGCCACCAGCCCTCCTCACTGCCAGGGCCACCAGCCCTCCTCACTGCCAGGGCCACCAGCCCTCCTCACTGCCAGGGCCACCAGCCCTCCTCACTGCCAGGGCCACCAGCCCTCCTCGCTGCCCGGGGCAGGGGGTGGGGTTACCTGGAGCATCCCAGCGGGGTGCCACGGCAGTGCCCAGGTGGGTGTTTCTGTGCTGGGGCAGTGCCCAGGTGGGTGTTTCTGTGCCAGGTGGGTGTTTCTGTGCCCGGGCAGTTCTCAGGTGGGTGTTTCTGTGCCCGGGCACTGCCCAGGTGGGTATTTCTGTGCCAGGTGGGTGTTTCTGTGCCAGGTGGGTGTTTCTGTGCCCGGGCAGTTCTCAGGCGGGTATTTCTGTGCCCAGGCAGTTCCCAGGTGGGTATTTCTGTGCCCAGGTGGGTATTTCTGTGCTGGGGCAGTTCCCAGGTGGGCGTTTCTGTGCTGGGGCAGTTCCCAGCAGAGTGTTTCTGTCTGGCTTTGCTCATTCTGGGTGTCAGTAGCTCCTGGCTGGGTGTGAGCTGGGTGTGACAGCAGCTTTTGCTGATCTCTCGCCTTCACTGGTGGTTTCAGCCCTGCCCAGAGCCTCTGGTACCCCAGCACTGCTCCCCCAGCTCCCCACCCGTGGGGACCCAGAGGTGCCAGCACCACGCCCAGGCCCACACAGGCCAGCCATGGCTGAGCTTAAAAATGCTCAACTGCCTCAAAACACCCACAGTGCTCGGAATTCCAAGGAGGGGCTTTGGTTGGACAGGACTCTGGAGGGAGAGTCCTCTCCCAGTGTTACCATGCAAAAAATGGGCAATTTAGTGCTTCCTTGTGCTTGGGCACTGTTTCAATGAACGCATTATTTCACCTTGGCACGGATATTTATGTGTGATTTCCAGCCATTCTGGCTGCAGGCGACACCTTCTCCCTTTCTTTGTGGTGGTTGATCCCAGCAGGCCAACAGCACATGGGAAAACAAATCCATGGGCCCAGGAGACCTGGGCTGAGCTGGACATTGGGGTGTTGGCAGGAGCAGGAGCCTGGGCCCTGTCCCTGCTCCCACAGAGCCTCCTGCTCCCCAGGCCGCTCCCAGACACACGCAGGGAACAGCAGACAGCAAATAATCAAATAAAGGCTGTCCTCCCACCACATCTGTATTTAGCTCCTGGCGATGCTGTGCTTTAATGTGTCCTGACAGCCACGATTCCTGTGCTGGAACGCCCTTCTGGACACGGGGAAGTCGTGTTCCTCTCCAGGAATAGACCAAGGTCAGCGGGAGAGCTGCAGACATCCCTGCTGTCCCTTGCCACCAGGATTTCACCACCAGCAGCGTGAAACCTCCCCTTTTGGACAGGATCTCCAGGGTCACACAGGCAACAAGGGACACTGTCTCATCTTCTTGACATCTTTGGGGTTCCTCAAGTGGTGACAGGAAGGTTGGGGCTGGACAAACCCTTATTTCACTGGGATAGGGGACAGCTCTTATCCTGCCCTTCCTCCGGGGGCTCACATGGGTGGCAATCCAAGGCAGGCCCTGCTGGGGCATCTCCTGCACCCTGCAGAGCCTGATCCCTGTGCCAGCTGCCAGGTGCTGCTCCTGGTTTTGCCTTTCCCAGACAGGGAAAGGACTGGGCCAGTAAATGGATTTTCCTCCTTTGAAGGCTTGTCGTGATGATCCTGTCATGCCACGGTCTTTCTCTGATGCTTTCATATATTGAGCTCTAAGATTTATACTGGCAGGCATTTCATTCGGCTCCAAATTATTCCTTTCCGGTTCTTTTTTGAAGTGTCCCAGTTTTTCAGTTCCATTTACCAAAGGAGGTGTTTGCCTTGGGCACAGCTCTGCTCCCACCCATCACTGCTGACACTGCCTGCTGCTCTCTGGGCAGTTCCCACTCCAGCTGGAGTTCTCCCAGGATTCACAAGAGCTCTCCCATGGGCAGGGACACCTCCCACTGTCCCAGGCTGCGCCAAGCCCCGTCCAACCTGGCTTTGAACATTTCCAGGGATTCAGGGGCAGCCAGAGCTGCTCTGGGGACCCTGTGCCAGGGCCTCAAACTCTCACGTTCCTTCCAATATCCCTCCTAGCCCTGCTCTTTTTCAGTTCAATCCCTGAGTTTCAGAACACTTCCATCATGACTGGGTCTGGTGCCACTGGCGCTCAAGCACCAGGAACATCCCCAGGTTGTTCCACGCGTCACCTCTGGCCACTCTTCCATGGAGGAGTGCCAGGATTTGTGATTCCCGTGGCTCTGGAGAGAATCCATAACTAAACAATCCCACCCAGGCAAGAGCAGCCTCTTGGCTCTTCCTCCTCCCACACACTGGGAGTGCTGGGACAGCAGCTGCTTCATCGGATCCGAGAACAGAATCCCAGGATCCCTGAGGCTGGAAAAGCCCTCCCAGCCCATCCAGTCCCAGCTGTGCCCGATGCCCACCTTGTCCCCTGCCCAGAGCTCTGAGTGCCACCTCCAGCAATTCCTTGGGAGATTCCTCCAGGGATGGGCACCCCAAACCTCCCTGGGCAGCCTGAGGCCACGTCCTCTCATCCTGTTCCCAGCAGGGAAGTGTCCAGGAGCATGGGAATATCCTGTACTGCCGGCTTTGGAAGGTGACAGCTCATCCCTGCACACCTGGGACCTGGCTGTAGTGTCAGGGCCTGCCTGGACGTTGTGCATCACCCTGGAACACTGGGAATTCCTCAGAACGGGAAAAGGAAACACTGCTGTGAAAGGGAACAAGGTCCTGCTAATGTCAGTGTAAAGCCAAGAGGTGCTGCCAGCTCTGTCCTTTCAAGGGCAGGAAATCCAGAGCTGAGGTGGTTTTTGCAGAGGTTGTGTTTGCAGGGATGATGTTCCTGTGTTCCTGCCGTCAATCCCGGCTACGGATCCTCCTGCTGCTGGAAATTTTCCTCTCAATGTGATCGTCTTCAAGGGGAGGAGAGGGAGGATATCTTCAATGACAAAACGCTTCTCGTGTCCTACAAAGCGCCAGGCTGACACATTGAGCATCCTCGCTCCCGCGGGAGGGGGGGAGTCATAAATAATGCACGAGAAGGAGCTGATTGTGCACAGCTTTGTGCTCTGTCCCTCGGAATGCTGAGGGTCGCAGGCAGCCAGGGAAGAGATGCTTGGGATTCATCCAGCACCGGGGAGGGGAAGGGAGGGGAGGGGAGGGGAGGGAAG
>WEKY01005656.1:0-68018 GCA_013390045.1 Picathartes gymnocephalus
GGCTTTTAGCAGTATCCACAGCTGGTGACTTTGTGAAGTTGTTGCATTCACATAGTATGTGATGTCTGTTTACTGCAAGGGTTTGGTCCACCCTTAGTGCCAAGGAGAATGCCGAGCTCTGCATTCACTGCACTGTAAGCTTGAAAAACATGCTTTAGAAGAGTTTGGACCCAACATCCTAGATGTCTAGGAAGCAACCTTGGGGCACAAGCAACCAGCCAGAAATTAGTGGTCTGCATATACTACCTTCAAATATTGTGTCACACGCAGTCTCCTTCCAGATGTGAAAAGTCTCTACAGGAGAGCAAAGCAGCCTATGGGATGGAGATGGTTACAGGGCATGGAAGATAACTTCTGAATTCCCAGCACAGGAGCAAAAAAGGCAACAAAATGACTCTGTCATTGCAGCCATTGAACCTGACTTGCCTCTAGCAAAGCTAAAGTGTGGAAATTCTGAGTTACTCTGACCTGAAATGTTGCACAAAGTTCATGCAAATATTCTAACTTACTGTGTAAACATGGTAAGTGGCAAGCCTGTAACCAAGAAAGCTTTGGTGTGCCTATTGGAGCGACTTAGATGGATCACTTAGATGGTAGAGCCATTACCTGAAGTCCAGGTTTCCAGAAGTCCTGAAGCACGGAAAGAATTTTGCTGGAACATGGGAGGAGGATCTTGGGGAAAACTTGTGCAATAATGACTTTAAGCCCCCTAAATACTACAACTAGTTAGCTATATTTCACATGAAAAAAAAGCAGATTTCTGAAATAATTACCCTGAGCTTTCATTGTCATACTGACAAATACAGTGTGTCATTATGTGGCTACCAAAGATGGAGCAATACTGAATACCAAGACACTTAATGTATGGTTTGCTGGTTTTGAGCGATTTTGATCTTTAAAGAAATGGAAAAACAATGTTGGGGGGTGGAGGAGGAGGTATGGATACTTTTGGCTATCAGACAAAGAGATGCCATTATTGTAGGACTTAGAAATGGTATGTAAGTATCAGCAGAATGGGCAAGCACATGACAAAAAGAAATATTTTCAGAGATAAAGTCTATGAAATGAGCAAGATATGTTACGCATATTGTGTTCTAGTTTGCAAACCACCGTATTAAAGATTAACTAAAAGTATCAGCAAATATTTAAATTTTGTTAAAAATGCTGGGGCTGTGCTATAATAAATGAGCAGTATTCAAATTCTATTTTGGTTACAACTTAACTAACTGAAACTTGGATTTACCATGTTCATTATGATTTTTTTTGACTAGAAGACTTTTAAAACTGCCTCCAGTATACTTTGAGAGAATATTCCAATATGCTACAATTTCACCACAAAATAAATATCAGAAAAAGTTAGTATTTTCTTTCCCTGAAGGGCATGAAAAATCAGATTTTTTCCTGTATTCTTGCATCTCTAGAAGTAATAGAAGAACCATATGGTTTCGCTTTTCTATTACTCAATAAGAGCAAAAAAATGTCTGCTTCTATTGCAGTGAGAAGAGAAAATTGTATGCTTTAATGCCCAACAAAATGTCATGAAAAATATGTCATAATGCTGTAAAAGAGGTTAAACTGGAATTTTAACATTCATTGCCCTCCCATACCGTGGAGCTATGAAATTTCAATGTGACTGTTTGTGTAGGCAAATTCTGGGAAAGTTTAAGAATAAAGTTTTGTGCACGTAAGTAACACAAAAGCGAAACAAATTGACTGTGTGCTAAAGAGCAGGATTGAGGAGAGGGCAAACATTTTAAACTTCAGAATACAAAAGAGGAATTTTTGTCAAAGTTAAATTGCCCAATTTTAGCTCTTGAAAATGACATACCTGGAGCACTTGAAAGCTGCTAACAGCCCTAAAATCTGTACAGGGGAAAAATTGTGGTCCTAGATTTTATGCCATTAGCAAAACTAAAACAAAATCCTTCAGTATAAACATTGTTGCATATGAATAACAACTTCTTTAACATGGCTCAGAGGGTGGTAAGAAATCTATAAGGAAAATTAATGAAGACTGACTACTAGTAGGGGTAGGTAGCTGACCATCTTTGGGAACATCAGTGTCTAGAGGCACTGAAATGGAAGAGACGATGGAATTTAAACTGTGGATCCTCGTGTGTAAGCACTAGCCCAGACTTCTGGGAAAACAGGACAGCCAGGATCCAGAGGCAGAGGAGCTCGGAGCGCTCTCCACATTGCTTGTCTTCATGCTTTGAGCGTAGCGGGAGCACCCTTGTGCAGCTCGGTATCCTAACTTCAGCTGCACTCTTCTGTGTCACTTGTTAGCTGTTAGGGCAGAATCCCTGTGCGATGGCACGGAGCCAAGCCTCTCCCAGCCTCTCCCCTCCTTGGAGAGTAATATGGTCTGGCTAGAAAACTGTTTAGAAAAAAACCAAAAGGTAGGGAGTCAGGATGCCTATGGAATGACCTAGTATCATTCAGGTTTCCAGAATTTGCCAATTATTGTCATTCAATGCTCAGAGTGAAAGTTTGCTTTTTCTCAGCAAAAGAGAAAATTAGACAAGTTCTTAGGTGATACTTTAAGATTACCACTAAAACTAAAAATCTATGTTCTTTCAAGAGATATAGCCATTTATTTCAAATTGAACACTAAATTCGTTGTTCTAGGAAAAACTTACACGATTGTAGGGAGCTTGATGTAAAAAGAAGTATTGGTCAGATATCAGACCACCAAACAATGCATATTCCACCATTGTTCTCCAGTTCATTTGAGTATGATTGATCCTATTGCAAAGCTTAGCACAAGAAGACAGAATAGTACTGCCAGAAAGCAGGCTTGATCCTGGCTTAGAAACAGAAAAGTTAATCAATCAAAGAAACTGAAAAACTAGCTGAACAGGTTTTCTGGGGCACATTGTAAACTGAGAAAAGCAACAATAAATAGAAGGGCTGTCCTGGGAGTGGGAAGGACAAAAGAACTGAAAATTAAAACCTCCAGTGTTTATCACACACAGAGACTGCATGATTTGCAGTAAGATATTCAACCCAGAAACTATAATATTTGTGCACAAAGTACATAGATGTACATGGCATGCCAGGCAGGGAGAAGGAACCTGGCAGAGAGCACCAGTAATGTTTTCCTGGAGTGGTGCCCAGGGTTGCAAGTGAGGGAGATAAGATGAGCCAGAGTTAAAAGGAAGTCCCACCTGCAACCTGTGCCAGGAAGAGTGAGGAAGTGCACCCTTTGTTGCTGGGTGGTCATCCATGGCACAGAGATCCGGCATCAGTCTCCGTTCTGGTTGTGTGCAAGAGAGAACAAGAGCTTCCATATCCTGCAGAGACCTCAGCCTGCCGTGACCCTCAGATGGAGGGCTTACAGAACAGGTGGCAGGATGGCCAGATGAGGGTCTCTTAGTCAGTTCCACCATATAGTGTTTGGACATTCAGTAAAAATGGAAATGGGTCTACCAACAAGCCTAAGACTTCACTTTTTGTTTCATACTTTCTGCTGGATGCATGTGGCTCCACGTTCATCCTTCATACAAAATGCTGAATATATAATTCTGATAGATTTATGGAAAACTCACTTGTATTGAATGAGTACAAACACACACAGGGTATGTTTCCTGTCAAGAACAAGGAACTTGTTGCTCAAAGACTCTATTAATTGGAGACTACAAAGACACAGGTAGGGAAATTCTGAAAAGGAGTTTACAAATCACAGCCTGAGGTTCCAAAATGATATCTGCATTTGTGGTATCCTGATAAACTTGTGACAGATCTTCAGTGGGACTCACTCATTTGATTTATGTCACACTTCAATGTTAATTTGTTCAGAATACTGTTTTGCTTAACAAGTGTCTACATCATGTGGGTGAGGTCTATTTGTCTGAGACATATCTAGGACTGATCTTCTAATGAGAACCAGTTGTACACAAAACTTTACCACAGATAGTGGAAATAGGCAAGGTAACTCATACTTCAGGTTGGGATTAAACAGGAAACTTAGGGGAAAATGCTTGACAATAACCAAATATTTGATACCAGAAAAACAACTTGTATTAGACTTTTAATAAAATGAAGAATTCAAAACTGTATAGTAACATATAAACTTACATAATTTGGTTGGCTGAGAATCACTTGCTTTGACAAGGTGTGAAATTTAATGGATTGACAGAATAAACAGTTCTTTAAAAAGCTGCAGCTTCATCGTTTAAACTGGTTTGTAAGGGTGTGCATAACTAAAGATAAGAAGAAGAAGGCGAATGGAAGAGTAGCCTGGCAGTAACCTTCATACAGCCTTAGACTGTGGAAAACATTAAAGTTTCAGGCAACAGTCCATGCAGTGACCCCAACAGGAATTTAAAAATGTTTGTCCTCTGAAAACTTTTCTTAAAAGACTGAAACAAATTTTATTTATTGAGTTCCTATTAACTCTCTAAACAGGACACAAAACAGTTTCTTGGTCTGTTTGAAAATGAATTATTGGATGTTCTTCATTCCTCTTGGGAAACGTGCAATCCTTACTTGGAGGATTTGCTTTTTTTATAGCACCTTGAAGTTGCAGAATTGCATAAAGGTTTTCCTTCACAGACACCAAAGACCCTTAATGAGGCACTCATTCTCTGAAGCCTTGTATGAAAGGAATATAATATTGAAATCTTGTTTTAGAGAGAATTTCTACCATATATTTGAGTGTTGTTATCAAAAGAAAAGTCTTCAATTCTTTCTAAAGAAACAGTAAAGATAAACCCCACCTCCCCAAATCTTACCAAATAACTCACTGTCTCTCCAAGCTGGGTAAGAAATTAGTTGGTGAAGCTTGACATTTGAAAGGAAGATTTTTCAGGCCGTTTTTGTGCTGCAGTAGCAAAGGAGTGAATATGGGTTATTGCAAGCACAGAGCAGTTGTCAGTGTGCAAGAAGACAAATCAAAGAAATCAAAATGATGCAGAGCAGACAAAGATAGAAATTGGTAGAAGAAATATTAAATAAGCAATCCTTACTAATGAGGAAAAATAGAGAATGTTAGAAATTTCAGAGGGAGTTAGCTAATTATGTTTAGCAAAGATCTGTCATGGGACCTTTAGTAAATATGTATATTGAATAAGATGGGCAAAAGTACTAAGAGCATGGTGATAAAACGCACTAACACAAAGCTTGGGGACATCTTTAATGGAAACCAGAAGTGGGATATTTTGAAAAAAATTGGTATAGTAAAAATGGAAAAAAATTCACAGCACAAAAGGCAAGATCTTGTACTTGTGTGATAGGGGATAATGTGAGCTGGTAGTCTCAGTCTATTATGGCATAAAGAGAGAAAATCTTGGCTGTAGCACAGGTCATTATAGACAATTCTAGAATTTGCCAAAGGTGTTCTTGGTAGAGAATGAAGCAATAATGACACTGTATATTGCAGTTAGGAGACTTCTTCAACCTCATTTAGAGAAACTTATGCACTGTTGCTTCAAAATGTTGTTCGTTTACACAAGGATAGGGATGACCAGCATAATACCTGTGAGTTTTATTTCATATACTAATGAAACCTTGCAGAAAGAATAGGATTATATATCTCTAACGCACAGGTGCATTAAAAAATATACCACAGGAGAGAATATAAATGAGAAGGGAGAATTGGATGTTTTCTGTACTATGTCTATGATAGCATATGCTGAATTTGATGCCTGGAGGACTTTTTTATGATGAACATGGTGTAGAACATATTTTTTTCCATCATTTGCAGGAAACAGGTTGAAAATAACTGCACCACAGAAGATATATCAGTAATGGCAGATGGTGTAATAAGCTGGGTGTCACTCTGATCAGTAAAGGTACTGCTTATTCCTTATTTAATTGTAAAAGAAAGGAAAAAAATACCAAACATCTTTGGTATTAAAACTGTGTTATTTGTAACAGGGGAAATTTAGAGTACTTTCACCCTTTGGCAATGTCATACTTGTGCTCTGTTTTGAAGGCAGGGGGACACATCTAACCAACTGAAACCTTCAGCCTTTTGCAACAGTCAACTTTGGCTTGTTTAGTTACAAGTGTTAGAGATGCACTCTGAAAACCAATAGGCATGGACATAGCATTCAAACAGCAATGTAACAAAATTCTGCTTAGATTTTGTTTCAATTTTGTTTCAATTAGGCTGTGATCAGGGATGAACTAAACAGGATATGTTGAAGCAGAGATACATTTTTCAGTCAACCGTTAGCTCTTTAGCATCCACATTGCATGCTTCGAATAATACGAGGTTTAAGTTTACTGATTGAAGTGTTCATTTGATAAAGCGCAATAGAAAATTAAATCACGGGCATCAGAAGGCATTTACCTTTACCCATTAAGTGAGAATTAACACAAGCCTACCAGATAAAAATAGGCGAACTAGGAACGGACCAAGAGTGTTATCTGTTGAGAGGAAATAATAACTAGAATTGAGTAGCCAGAGCAGATATGTATTGAGGTATGTCATAACAGATAGGATGGAAGTATGAAATAACAATCGATTGCTTTTAAAGAGGATTGTTCTTTTGTAGATGCTTGTGGCTGGCTATTTAAATGTCAAGTGTCCTGCTGTATCGCCACCTCTCTGCTGAGCATTGCCAAACTGAAAATGAAGCAGGGTGAATTTAGGAAAAAGGAATATAAGTTCCTGGAGGGAAAATGATGGTTAGAAATACTCCTCAAGCAAATCTGTTATACTGATGTAGCTCTATGGTATAAGGTTCAATTGTTCTGATTTCCACGTTCTTGCAGACCCCTGTGGTGGAAGGAGCTCTGGGAATGCAGCAGCTTAGTGAACAGGAAGATGAAGGAGATAAATATCAGAGCAAGCACTGCTGGTGTGCTGGGAAACTAATTACATCTGGTGTCTGTAATCCAGAATGGTAAAACTCTAAACTAGAGAATGCCAAATAGTCATGAAATGTGTTCTTCATACCAGAGTGTACAGGAGAGGAGCCCAAACCATCAAGGTACAGGAAAAGGATATGGCTGTGTCTGTCTGAGACATGGAAACTGGGGAGCACCAATGCCACAAATGGAAGTATGCAATGTTTAAGAGACAGTTGAAGAGACAATAGAGGAAGTTACTTGAAATACATTCTATTACAAGTTAAAGACTTTGTGGTTATTTAGATTATTCTAAATTGCTGGAAGATTAAGGATCACTCTTAAGCAGAGTACTTCTTTTGCACAAATACATTAACTATAGACAATTAAATTTGCCTAATCAAGCTTAACAATGCTACACACTGTTTTTCATTAAAAAGTAACCATTTTAAAAAAAAAGTCCACTTGAAATGAAATGGTAAGAAAATTCTGTAGGGATCTCCAAGGGTGCACCCATGTGACTGACTGGATTAAAGAGTACATTGATGCCACTGCCTAGCATTTGCCACAGGAAAAAGAAATTTTTGCTCTTGGTAATTGCTACTGAAATGCATAAGGAAAATAAAAGTATCTTGGGTAATACTACAACACTTCTGATTGTGTTCAGTAGACCAGGACTCCAATTCCAGCCCTTTTAGGGCAGGTATTACCTAAGCCTTGGAACAAATCTTGGCTTGAAACAAGAGGGCTGGACCAATACTGTGGAAATTAGTGGAAGTTCAGATAAAGACTAACCAAACTTAGGATTTCTATGCTGAAATGATCATGACTTAATACAGAAATTACACCTCTTTTTAAAGGCATAAGGACGATGATGATCTTGATTTCAAAGTCCACTACTGCAAACACTTAAGGCTGCAGGATGCTTGCTGATGACCTCAGGCAGGACTCTACTTCCCAAGAATATTTTAAGTGGAAGAGAGACCTCTGTTTATTGATGAAATACAACTTGCCAGAAAGACAGGTAGCTTCCTAGGTATTCTTTGGGACTTTTACCATAAATATATAACACAAACTGGTGAAGTTGGCAAAAGTGGTGTTACTTACTGCCTGCAGGTTAGGAATACCTCTCTCTTTCTCCCTGACCCCACTATATGAAATTACTCCTAGAATTGATTTTATAGTTCTGATGAAGCAGGCTGGTGAAGGGTAGGGACAGGTCTGTTAGGAGCAGCCCACCACTCTTTATTTGTGTTCTGCCTATTCAGAGCAGGGAGGAGGAGGGATATCTTTAGATTTTGTCACAGCAGAGACTGCCGGAAGGTTTCCTGGCATAAGTGTTCAGTTTCATTACCAGATTTTTCAATTTGGTGGTAAAAACAAGGAAGTGTTTTAGTGATCTGGTGAGTTGCTCCCCATGGCCTTCCAGGGATCTCTCTATCCTGCAAAGCCACAGGGGATGATGGAGAGAGAGAAAAGCTGAAGGCCCAAAGGAGACCTTGCTGACAGGTATATGAGTAGCACCTACCCAGGGAAGTAAGGTTGGTGCTACTCATATAATGAGGCAAACTGGATTTTAGGAAGAGGACAGTTGGTCTCATAATTTGATGTAAGAAGGATATGTATATGAATGCAAGGGAAATTTACAGGTGGTGACAGTAGCATAAATTAACACATTAACTCCCTAAAATGATAAAAAGTAGTCAGTCCTGACTAGTGTTTTTCTTTCCTTGAGCATCAGATTCTTCTTTCAGTTAAAGAAACTCAACAAAACAACAAAATACCCAACAATACAACAAAACCCGGGTTCTAAGTGATGTCCTTCTTCATCTTCATTCACTCCAACACAGTGTAGGGGAATGAAGGTGTATTTTAGGTTGGACTCTATAGAAGAAATAAATATGTGGCCCATAAACTAATAGCTGGAAAACCATTCCTCACTGTCTCATTAGTTTCAAGCTTCTGTTGAGTTGGTAGATGTTACTTGAGCTCACACACTAAGCTTAGCAAAATCATGCTTGAACTAGGAGGGTTTATTAGCATGGAGCTGAAGGGAGGTGTGCCTCCCTCCAGAAATAGCTTCTGGCACTACAAGGTGGAATCACCAAAGCCAGTCATCCATGAGTACAGTGAAGTCCATAAGAACACATTCCTCCTCAACACATCTGCTCCTCTGCTCCCAGGTTTTGGAAGAAAATTCTGGCTGTAACTACGCTAGCAGACAACAGCAACCTTTCCTGTCCTCCTCATTCAGTAGGAATCTCAAGATTTTAATGAAGAATCAATCAAACAAAAGGATATGGGATCACACAACTGTCCAGAAAGATCTGAGAGGTGGAACCTGAATCCTAAAATACAGCCTTCCTGAATAGTTGAAAGCACTTAGCTACATCAGATGGGATACACAAATATGGTCTCGATACCTAAGCAGAGGAGAACCTTAAGTGTTTTTAGCCATGCTTCTAACTACACAGCAAGCATGTTCATGATTAGTACTAATGGACAGTACTTTAGGTAGTACATAAATGAGGTGCAAAGCTTAAAATTCTATATTTTAACAATTATAATTGCAAAAATTAAAAAAAGAGCAGGTTATATTTCTTATGAAGAAACAGTAGTGCTTACTTTTTGAGGTTTTGCCCAAGTGAAAAGTAAGTAGTTGAACTCAAAATCAGAGTTATTAATGAGCTTTTATTTCAAAATTATTCCTGTCTCTTTCTGGAGAGACGGACCAAACTTTGAGAGCTTCTAATTTGTTTGGAGTGGCCAGTCCTTTATGGTTTGCATATCGTAGTGTTGGAAAACCAGAGAATGCTTACTGCCTGTCAGTTTTATTTTAGTCTGTTTTATACATTTACACAAGCTTACAGTGAAAAAACCTCATATTTTTTACTAGCAAAAAGGAAGGATTAGATTCTTGATTACACAGATTAGAAAATATTGTCCTTCTGTTATTGTGAGTAAAATCATCACCTGAGTCTCACCCTTGGGTCTAGTGAGCAAATGAATCATTTTCTGACCTTTTCCTTGATTGCTGGCCTGATGGACACTGTTGTTTTTCCATGGCTATTTTTCTCTAATATAAAATTTACATAAAACTTCTGCCTGTGCTGAATTTCAGTGATGTCATAGGTTCTCTAGTGACCTCCTGTGATAAATCTTAAAAGGACTTGCTCCCTGTGGACAGAAGTCCCTTCCTCCACCCAATCAGGTCTTCAGATCTCAGCAACACTATAACCCTTTTGGACAATTATCCTGATTCAGCTCTTCAGAAGTCCTGCTTGTAAACCCCCTAGGTTATTTCTCTGGAGCCACTGCACCAAAGACAACCCTGTAGACAGCAGTTGTGAATCAGTGGTAAGCTCAAGTGAAACTTGGAAGTAAAGCAAAGCCTGCTAATGTGGCAATAAATCAAATGAACCAAGAGTTGTTTATTGGCAATTAAAAGCTTAAAAGCTTAAGCTAGGCCTATAATCTGTACTTTTCGTAGAAAGTGCTGCAGGTCATACAAAATGAAGCACTTGTTAAACAAAGTGGGGATAGTTAATAGAAGTGAGGCTTGGGAAGCTATGACTTTACACTGCAGTCATGGATGCTTGGCCACTTGCACCTTTAGCCTAGACAGCCTTTCATGGTAGTTCAGAGCCTCTCTGGGCTTTCATAAAACTCCTTTGTCAATTGAAAACAATCTGGATACTGGACGTGTCTGAAATAAACTCCATCTGCTTTCACTTTATGTCCATATTGTTGAGTAAAGATAAATAGGTAAGTTTTTCTTAAATGTAGAATCTTGAAGTCCATCTTGTTATACAAACAAAGGCAACTAGATTGGATTTACGAAAGCCTGAATAGCCTTCATATAAGAAAGCCAAGGGCAAGATCAAGTTCACTTGTGCTAGTAGTGCAGACAGCACCAGCTGCCAGAAACCTTCTGCAGTAAAATGTGTTCATATAGAAGAAGAAGAGCAGAAGAAACAAACACAGAATTTCCTATTAATCCTGATCACTTAGGATTAATACACTGCAACTAGTGGAAATATGATCTGCACTTGTACCAGGCTTATTAGACAAAATGAGAATGCTTATAATAGACATTTTAATACCTTCCATTTAAAAATCTGTAACTATTAAATGTACTAATAAAGATGTTAAAGTACTGGAAGCAAGAAAACAGTGTGCATGTGAAAACTTGAAAAAGAATCTTCAGTTTGTGAAATGTAACATAAAAAACTCCAGATCAAGCAAGCAGGCACAGAGTCGAAACTAAGAAAGGGTTGACAACAGTTCTGTGTATTTTTTACAGGATAGAAGCAGGCTTGACTCAAATTTTTAATTAAAATATCCTTAAAATAATTTTCTTGTCAGTGTCTATGCTAGTTATAACTTTTTTTAACTTCAGTCTTCTCAATCTGCAGCATTTGCAGTTGGCTAAAGAGCAAAGGAGACAGAGTAACTTGGAGAAGAAAAACCAGGATAGTGTCTCACTGTTCTTCATTCAAATATTTTCATTGTCTTAATAGTGAAGTTTCAAGACATCCCATGCATAAAATACTACCAGGTCTTTAAAGGAAAGAGGTTAAACCTATGTGCAGAATCATACATACTGGAAAGGCCGTTCGCTGTATATGCCTTTTAATGATGAATTATTTTAAACATGAGATATATTAGTGTCACTTTTTCTGTTATAGTGGTGGTGAAACTAAAAGCCACATGCCGTTTAAAGTATTTTTCTTTTTAACAATGCTGTGATAATCTGGCCCAGTCAGAATAAAAGCAAAATATGAGTGTTTTCATCCATATTAGAATAAGCAATAAGGAGAACAAAGGAGCTGGTAATCACTGCAGGATACAAGTGGATCAAAGGATATCTTGGATCAAAATAGTTTCTATGCCCTTCACTACTAATTTATAATTTCTTTGTAAAAAAGCGGCAGTAATGAAGAAAACCAATTAAAAGCACAGACAAGCACAATATAGAGCTGTGTGGAAACACACTTGAACTCTTGACTTCTTTGATGCCTTTTGTTTGCTAATCCATGTGTCAGAAGAGCACCCAGGATTTCTGAGCAGAGTCCTGGGATTTAGGCACACCTGACTGACTTTTGGTCTCTGTGGCCACATACTTTGCATGCATGACAAGTCAGTATCTCAATGTTTTATTTAGCACTCCATTCCACTGCGTGCAGCGGTCATCAGAGGAGCAGTCAGCTAATTTGGTGTTGGCTATCCTCTTACACATTCCTGGCCATCCCGGTGGAATGGTCCCCAGTGCACTGTGGCATACCTGCACTTAGGCACAGCTACACCTGCCCTGTACTTGGGGCATTTTGCTGACATGCCTGGGTTCGGTGGAAGGGGTGCCAATAATATCCATTGGGTGCAGGTGACTCATGGGCTGGTCACCGGATGTGCACATTTCTGTGGAGAAAATGAAGCGGGGTCCCTCACTTGAGTCATTTACCTCTGGCATATCAGCAGGAGATTCTCATGTTAGTCTCACTTTTAAACTTTTCTTCTTCTTTTACTCCTAACATTCCAAAGGTTGCAACAGGACCTTTAGTAACACTCTTGATACCAGCCAGTACTATAAAGTGCTGTAAATGTTAGTTGGAAAACAACAAACATCAGCACAAGGGGATTCTTGCTCTTTCCTACAGAGGTTGTTCTGCATATGCAGTTGCTGCACCACAAGCTCCCGCAGTGCTTCAGTCCCCGAAGCCAGGAGGGAAGCCAGCTCAGTGCTGCAGTGCAGTGCAGCTACAGCAGCCTTGCCATGGCTGGATACTGCCAGGAGCCTGCTTACAGCCAGGAGTCCCTTCCCATTTCTGCCTCCTGGGTGATGTGTGCAGCACCTCTACCACCACCTTTAAGTCTTAATAGCTTTATTTGCAATACTGATTCATTTCTAGCTCATCCTGAGCAGCATGAGACCTCTTTTCTTCTCCTGACACAAGACAAGACTCTCATTAAAAATGACACCAACAGTGAGAACCATGAAAGATTTTAAAAGCAGATAACTCGACACTTACATCTACCTGGTGTGTTTTCTCCCATACATGCAGCAGCTGAGGAGACTATCCTGCCAGAGAGATGCAGTCCTTCCCTGACTGTCCCATTACTTTCCTCAAAGGAACCTATCATGTCCATCATGTCCAGATCTCTTTCATATTATGCTGTTTCTTCTTTTTTTTTTCTTTTTTGTCTTTTTTTTTTTTTTTTTATATTGTCCCTGCATTTATGAATTCGGGGAAGAAATGGAAAGAAAAGAGATGTAATAAGTTGAAACTGCTTCTTTTCAACTATTTGAGCAGTCTAATAACCTCAGGAGCTTTTGTACAGGTCTGCCAATCTAGAACATATTTGAGACATGTTTTCTACATAAACTCTGCAACAAGCTGGTTCACCCTGACTTATTGATATTTCGCTGCATTATTATTCTGAAACAAAACACTGGAGGTATTTCTGGGCATTATTTCTGGGCATACTGCACTTCTCCAGCTCCACATACCTTACCTTGTCTTTAATACACAGCGGCTGCATGAGCAGTGGCACATCAAAAAACCTGCCTGAGGCTGAGCAAGCCTTAGAATAACTTAGAATTTTCACACTCAAATTTCATTCTGTAATTGACGTACAATTAGGAATAGGCAGGAGAAACAATTCAGAATTTGCTGGTGAGATTCATTCTTGGCTTTGATACTTACTAATTTTCATTTAAGGAGATAGCTAATTTATTAGTTCCTTAGTCCTTTGGAGAGATTAAACAAGAATACTTTTATGAGCTTGTGTCAGTGACAGGTATAATCTCTTAGTTCCATTTTCCAGCTAAAGATATTTCCACTGCTGGAGCGCCACTAATCAGATATCTGATCTTCAATATCAGCATCATCTGAAACAACATCACCTGGGCTTCTTTTCCCTGAGTTGTAAGTAACAAAGAGAGAAGTAGGGCTAAGCAGTTATGTGAGCCATGACTCAGCTCTGTTGCCCAAATTAGAAAAGTGTTAGTTCCATTAAATAAACAACCAATGTGGCCAGTTTTCCTGAGCCCTCCCCACAGCTGAAAGGATGTGTAAGTGTAAAGTAGTGACGAGATAAAGCATACTTTGCTTTCTGAGGCAATATAGATAACGTCAATCTGACAATCAGAGCCTTGCTAGAGAAAGGCTGAACATTCCTCCCATGCCCAGTTAAAAGGAGTATTTTTCCATTAGAAAGGAAGTTTTAAATTGGAATATCACATTAGAGAAATTTCATCCTAGAATTCCTAGTGGGTTTTGGTTTTTCTTAAATCCATACTAGTATATACCCTGCAGTAGTCTGTCTATATCACCATTGAGGAAAGATTTGCGTGATGTCACTGTGCTGGCAAATTTGATAGACCTAATGCACTACATTTCTAGGGCTTTCTTCCTGACCCACATGCAAAAAGAACCTGTACTACAAAAAATATTTTCTTTTCAAATAATTTCGAAAATATTCTATGCTACTTTCAAAATCTAACTGAACTAACTTCATTTATACATCAGATTTTCCCTATATTTTGCTCTCAACTTTTATAATATATTTTTTCTTAAAGGTAAAATTAATCCACATTTTCAATTCAAGAACAATTTAAAATTGCATCATTCTAAGCAGTGGCCTCTTCAAGGTTTGTGATGGCAGAACTGAACAGGTCTGACTAAGATTTCCAAGATGCAAGAGCAAAAAATGCCTTATATTTCCAATCTTAATTGTTTGTAAATCAGGAACCTGGTATTCAATTTCAGCTGCTACTCTAGCTTGTCGTTTTCTTTAATACATAAACACAGTCGCTTGAATTAAATTAAGACTACTTTCCATCATGCTTTTCAGACATTTTTATCATATTCTGTTGCTTAGACACTGGAAACAAGAATACCTTGTCCCAGTTAGGAAAATTTAATAGATTCAACTAAGCATTTCTTTGCGTTCCCTGCATCTGCTAAGAAATCAAATTCTTTGCTACTTGTTCTGAACAAGCTGCATCACTGCCTTTTTCAGAGACTCAGAGTTACATTGCTCAGCAATACACAGAAGGACCTGGGGGCCACTATTTTCCATTGCAATTCTGAGTCATTTGGGGGCATCATGCAAACCTATTTATCTGTTTGAAAAGACGGTGTTGAGTCTTCACTCCTGCATGTTCTGATTTGGAAGACAGATGCCAAATGGAGGCACTGAAATCAATTTAAGAACACAGCAGAAAGGACATTTTAAAAAAGCTGAAAGGAAAATCACATTTCTGGGGCTCTGTCTCTCCTTTAATGGCAATCACCAGTCAAGATCCTAATCAATGCACATAAATTGTCACAAGACTACAAGGGCTGAATTTTTGAAGCTGCAGTTTGGGGATTACAAGGCCTCCATAAAGAATTAACACTTACCATTATTAATTTTTTCCTGAACTTTTCCATTAGCATTCCACCTCGAGGTTGCCCAATGCATTAATCTTAAAAAATTGAAACATTAGACTGATAAAATCAGACAGCCTGTGTGCCTATTCAGAATCTTGTGTTGCTCTTCTGATTCCTTTCCGAAGAACCCCCAGGTGAACTCAGTGACCAGGTCTGCTGGTTTCATGGCTGTGTCAGCTCTCCTTCACTGTTCAATAAGCCAATATTTGCCAGCTGCTAACCCGGCCTTGAAAACGTAGCCATCTTATTCTACTTCTTTCCCACTTCTCTATAACTTTTGGCTCAATTTCAGAGAAAAAACTGTTTACCCAGCTTTACTCAAGTGGATATCCCTTCAGGTTGTTTCAACTTGCCAAATCTTTACTCTATTAATTTATCTTTTCCAACTTGAATTCTCAGTGCTATGCACATATAAATACTTACTTTATTGTCATCATTTAACAGTAGATATGTGATTCCTTTGCAATCTGAAGAAAAAACCATTTTGGGTTTGCTGTATTACTCCAACTTTGAAGAAAAAACTCGCATCTCCAGAGACCTAGAATTTCACTGGATTATTCTTCTTTTATCATTCCTTCTGAATGCATTACCAGATTCTTATTGCATTAATTTTCATTGTGTTCCCCATAGTCATGCCTTCTTTCAGGAAAGTAGAAATTATAGGTATGTTCATTTCAATGCAAATAAGTAGCTCTTTCTAAATGTATCTTCTTCATATTAAGGTAAGTGCAGTGCCTCATTTAGGAGGTAAAGCACATCATTTAGGAAGGTTTAATAGGTGAAGACTGTAAAGTCCATTTGAATTTCATATTTATGCTTCCCCCTGTACTAGCTTAATTATGCTAACATCTGAAGGCAGTGCCCGCTTATAAAAGCTAGCTAATGAAATACTGATATTCAAACTCCTACAGAATAAGCATCAGAAAATTTCTCTCAGAACAAGTATATAGGAAAATTTTAGTTAAGAATCTTCACATCAGCCCATTTCTGAATAAAAGCCTTCCTTTAGTTCAGTGATTCTAAGTCTAACCACACTACTTTCAAAGACCATTCTGTACTCTTCCCTCTTCAGAATTACCTTCAGATTATAGCCTTTATGTTCTGTACTTCTCACGCTTGAGAGAGTCATGGAATGACTTGAAGAAGGTGACCCTTTAGAAAGCCAGTAAACTTACAGAAAAGTCTTGCAGTATTATGTTAATTTCAGCCTATAATGAAAGGTTATAATGGTTCTTTAGCAGAAAGCAGGTGTTATAAGCAAGGATGGATAAAAACATACCCAAATCCTACTGTTTTCCTTCTGTGGCAAATAGCATAACCAGAAAGGAGGAGAAGATCTTTTTGGGGACCGTGTCAAGTTTTAGGCAGTAAAAACCACACGCAGGTTAATGCCTTTTATAAACTGGGCTCAGCCTCTATTTTAGTTCAAAATCTTCCATAATATTAAGTAATACTGAAATTTTTTGTTGCAATTCAAATGTCTTAAAAAATGTTCTGCTATTTATGCAGTGTCCTAAAAGCTGACATTTTTCAGTCAAACAAAATAAATAAACTTTTTGCTTTCTAGCTTAAAAATGTAACTGATGTACCTGTTGCTAAATATTACAGAAGTACCAACATATTCATTGCCATTTATAAATATATCAAAATCATCTAAAATAGAGTACCTAGAAACCAGAGAGCTACCACAGATATAATCAACTGAAAGAATTGTGAAGCAATCCCAAGCACGCCATTAATAAAACATGACTTCAATTTTATTGTAAAAAATTGACTCATCTTTACTAGTTATAAGATTTAAACAGAATTCAGAGAGGCTTAACATAATACAGTTGCCCATCAAAAAGAAGGTTTTCAATCAAAACCTCCTCTTAGATATGATTACACTGATTTATAACCAGCTTGGAGCTGACCAAGAGTTCAAGGTAGGTCACCTTAAGCTGTGGACATGTAGGAAACAGTTGCAAAACAAGTTAAGCACTCTACCTTTGGCCCCTGTTATCTCAGGCACAGGCTAACTGAACAGCACTTCCCCAAGCTCTGAATCTTCCTCTCAGGTGGATGAGAAATATATTAAGGGGGAAGGTTTCAGAGAGATAATAAGCCATTAGGTGTCAGACAACAGTAACTTAGAAGGAAATGAGGAAAATTACCCAGACCATGAGAACACGCAGTTAAGAAGTGAAATTTTAAGAGAAATAGAGAGGAGCCAAGGCTAAAAAAGAAAATGCAAAATTAAGATGAGATCTATGGTACAAAAATCTTTATAATGAAGTGTTAGCTATTCATCATTATACTGGTATGTTTGGCTCCTGTGAAAATTAGTAGACAAAAGAACTGAATCTCCTGTATGATAAGAAATATACCATACGACTTGCAAATTGTTAATTATAACAGCAATGCTGTAGAGTCACAATGCAATAGTGTCAGCTGTCTTCCTAAAAGAAGGTAAAATGTGGGAAGTTGTAGCAGAATGCCAAGCATCCCTCTCTCTATTAAAGGGGAATCAGTCTCTGACAATCTTTTAAGAGTATTTTCTTGGCATACTAACACATGCCAAGCAGCATTTGAAAATCTCTTTGCTTCCATAGCAATGAAAACCTATGACCCCAGACAAATGGGAGCTATAAAACTGGAGCTGGGGTCCCATGCTAAAAGTAGCCCTCTGAAGACAGACTGCACTTGAGTTGGTCGTTTGTTTCCATGGCTAAGGGATGCCTCAAATGGAAATAATAGCTATAGATTAATGTTGGCTATATATTTAGGCTACCCCTAAGCAAAAAATTACTTTGAGGCACTTTTGTAATGTTTCCAAGTTGTGACCAAGAACTTGGTCCCTTGTGTCCAAGAATAAACGCAGGCTTAGGCTTGCCTGGAGTCCTATTACCTGGGGTAATGTAGCCAGCAGAGCCCGTCTCACTGGCATTCACTGTTTCTGGAGAAACAGGGCTTTAGAAGGAAATTGTTTTGACTGCTTGCTATCTCAGACAATAAGAGAATGACAGGGCAGAGGAGTTTCCTCCCCCAACTATGTGAGTGGGTGCCTTGGATGCCAGGGTCTGGAGCAATATTTTCCCAGGTGAACATTTCCCTGTGCTGTCTGATAAAGGCAACTAGTTAAAAGGTCTCCAGGAGGCAAGGCAATGTTACCTTATCCTGTGATGACTCAAAAACTTCATGCCTGTAGGACTTCAAGTATCAGTAGTCCATGAGTAAAAAACAAAGGTTTAATGAACTCTTGACTATTTCTTGATGTAGTTAAGTGGAAAAACCCACTATTAGCAATTGACATTAAAGTATAATACTCTCCAGACAATGAAAATGAAGAAGCTATGCAATTTCTGGTGTTGTCTTTATTTCTGAAATAAACTATCCATGTGAGGCCTTTTAAACATTTCCCTACGCCAGTTAATAAGCTGGGTTGCACAGTTGTCTGTACATCTCATAACTGGGTTAGTAACTATTCTGCTATTTTGCT
Source organism: Picathartes gymnocephalus (assembly GCA_013390045.1). NCBI lineage: Eukaryota > Metazoa > Chordata > Aves > Passeriformes > Picathartidae > Picathartes > Picathartes gymnocephalus. Next base: position 18,709 of record WEKY01005656.1, read on the forward strand.
ACAGCTGAACATTATGTGTTATATGATAGATCTTTGTCTTGATTTAGTCTAACAATTTTAATAGCAACATAGAGTTTACTGTATCATACCCCTTGATGAGAATATAATGTTGTTTTACAGGAAAGTAGGTTCCCAAAAAGTTGCTAATGACAGAAGAAAAATACCAATTAAATTCTTCATATTTTCTTCCTATTATACTACTGTGCTTTTTGTGTATATGTTAATAAGATGCTCTCTGACAGAAAATTCTGATTTTAAAATGTTACTTGGTTAAACAAGCGAACTCTTTTTTAACTGACAAATACAAAGTTCTTTTTATTAGCAAAAGATACCAATCTAACAACTGCAGGAAAGGACAATTTTTAGAATAAAGAAATAGGAGATCATTCAGAATAACAGAAAAGAGGTCTAGGTGGATTGCCTGGGGAATAATTCATGCATGCTCAACACTATTTCTGACATTTTGGCCTGGTTGCTTTCAAGTCAGCCTTAGCAACCTGTAATCACACACTCTTTTGTAATACAGCAACTACTCTTTTTCCTCTCCACAGCCCTGGGTGAGTGTAGGTTCAAAACTCAGCCTAACATTCAGATATTTTAAAATTATGACAATAAGTGTATTGTACAATTTTGCTAAAGAAGTCTTGAAATTATTACAATTACTGTCTTCAGGTTCCAAAGACATTAAAACACATTAAATGATATATATATATATATATATATGATTTCTTTTAGAACAAATTAAAAACCATAAAAACACAATGTCATGAACAAGTATCAGTATAAAAGTTTAAGATAAAACATGTGTACAGTGCCTGATTTTTGAATGCACTGTGCTTAAATCAGCTGTCCCTATTTTTTGTTTACTTTCCTTTGTAAGGGCACAGAGGAAAACAAAATGAGGGGAACATGTCAGACCTTGTCTTCAGAGGGTAATTTTCCAATGGCAATAGCAAATCTTTGTCATTTGCAACCTAATATATTAAAGCTTGAACCGGAGTATTTGAAAGTAATTTTTCAAAATCTGCTTTCATCACAAACACTTGGAGAAGGAATCAAATCAATGGAGGGAAAAATCTAACCTGAAAAATGTTTTGGTGAAATTTATAAAGTATAAGAATTGCTAAGCTTGTATGCACTAGTTGAATAAGAAAAATTTGCCCTATTCAGATAAAATTAAAATTTGCATTTAGGCTTAAAGAGTGAAAAGCAAACAGAGCGACTTATACAAAGGCTGCTCACTTCTACAATTAGTATGATGTAGTAGATGCTACTGCCATGAGCATGAAATGAATAAATGATGTCTCATTAATTGTATGCTTCTCAACAAGTAAAGTAAGTGAGGAAAGCAGTTCCGTTTGATGAAAACTTTGCACCAGGTGGAAGCCAAATATGTCCCTCTTGCAGCACAATCACATGTCTCAGAGACTTTATGTTCCGTGATCTCCCAGCGAAACAAGTGCAGCATGTAAAAATATATAGCACACATAGTTAGTAACTTTAGTAGCTTTGGATTTTGTAGAAGTTACAGGAACATTCACAGAAAGGAACTGCTGAAGTGGCTTCCTTCCACCAGTTGTTCACTGACAAGAAAAGCAAATTAAATATGAAATAGTTATGATCCTTGTTTCTGCCCTTTTTTCGTCCTTCTTTTGTATTTTCTATTCGTTTGGTATCCACATATGATCCCGGTTAGAGATTGGATGCTGAACAGGCCCTTTCTCTGAATTACTATTATCCTGACTGTGGTCTTTAGTCTCTTGACTTTTCTCTGTTGACTCAAGTCTAGTAGAGTTTGTACATCACTGGGCACAGACTAAATCCATGGCTAGGCTCATGGAAACTGTGTGGTTTTTCAGTTTCACATAAGTCACTGAAAGATTTAAAGGCGATACATTCAATGTTTTGTATTGAAGTAGGTAAGTAAAGTCTGTGTAGGGATTCCCAAATCTGCTCTTATCTTAAGTTGTGCCCTGGAGTAGCATTGTTTAGATTTGTATTCCAGTAATTTGTTGGTTCCTGTCAGGAAAAATAACTGTGTTGGAGAGACTTTTTTTATTTGGGAGACATGGAAGCCACAATAAATTTCCTGTGGTACATGACTTATCTCAGGTACTTTCCAACTATCATGACCTCTTCAGTGATTTAGATGTATGTGAAACTTGTGAGGTAAGCCCCTTCTAATTATAGATCCAGATTTGGGATAATTTTTTTTTTTTTTTTTTTTTTTTTTTTTAAAGAAAATAAATGCAATAAAATCAGTATTTAGATTGNTTTTTTTTTTTTTTTTTTTTTTTTTTTTTTTTTTTTACTGTAATGACTGTTTTACAAGCTGGAGGTCCTTTAAGTGGAAGAATTTTTGGATTGGTAGGCAAGTAGTTAGCTATGAGATACTGTCAGTATGCAAACTAATGGGGACCATGATTTATTTTTGTCTTGGAGAAGCTTGCAGGAGGCAACCCTAGATCCATGCAATAAACTAAGAGAGCAAAGTGACCTTGTGTCTGAGTAGGCACAAATATTGAGGAACAAAAATGCATTAGCTTGTATGTGTCTTTCCAAAGAAAACCTGAATGAAGGGTTCACTCTGCTTTTCAGCAGATGGAAGAAGTGTATGCAAAACCTAGGGCTTTTCAAAACTAGATTTCAAGCCTGAGGTGTGGCAGGCTATAGGGAACCTGGAAGGGCAGAGAAGTTTCTATTCTGTCAGGTAACTAGAAAACCACTGGCAGCCCTATCTAAAATTAATTGAAATCTCTCATAATGGAGGTACTTGGTAATGCTGGAGATGAGCAAGGACTCTCTCAGGGCCTCAGAAGTGCAGACGGAATTGTTGGCCCCAGCCCTGCTCAGTTGTGTAGTGCAGACATCACTTCTCATCCTGTCTGGCAGCCGAAGGGCTGGTTCCAGAGCAGCAGGGGCCCAGACGCTGCAGCTCTGCCAGCCCGTGAGCAGCACTGCGGTCTCTGCCGTGGGGAAAGCCCCTCTCCACTGCCCACAGGCCCAACATGCATGGAACCTCAGGAACATTTATCAAAAAGGCATTGATTCACCAGGTATGCCGGAGCTCCCCAGGCTGACTTGGGCACAGCTGATCCTGTTGCCTGATTCTCAAGCTGCTTGGAGCGTAATTTTAGCCTGAGGGATGGCAGGAGAACGTATTCCTTGCGCAGCTACCAGGGGTATGTGTTTGGGGAGATGGGTCTTCACAGGGTTACAGATCCCCTGGCCAGCGCCCAGCTGTGAGCACAAGGCTGCTGACACCTCTTGGCCCTAGTGGAGGGGTGTCCTGGGACACTTGCTAATGCACCAGCCCCATGGGAAGGTGACAGCAATTTTACTGAAAGGCTGTTTTGCAAGCCTGATGCTGGTAGCTTGCAGTCAGTCCCCCTGCAAGCTGCTGCCACAGGCCTGATGTTCTCAGCTTGTGTTGGGAGATTTTAGTTTAGTTTAGTTTAGTTTAGCTCATTTTTCTCCCCCTCTACTCCTTTCTGTGTGTATATACAGGCCCTAGGTTTAAATTATTTATATCTCCATATTTGCTCTATGAAGTCTCTTCACTGGCAGGGTCTATCAGGGAATATTTAGACAGAGACAGATCCTTCTCCTGCAAACTCTTATCTTGTAAGCTCCTGAAGCAAAATCAAGAAACAGAGGTGGAAACCAATAGCTGGAAATTTAAGACATGAATTATTCTCATGCCATAGATCCTTTCTTGAAGCTTGAAGAGGTGGATCTTTTACATCATGCATCATATTTTCTTCTGAGCAATAGAATGAGCAGCAAAAAAGAATCAGTTCTGCTTCCAAATGAGGTGAGTATTTTGATGCGAGGTGTTCCTAGTTGACTGCTCAGACATATTCCCAGATGATAAGAACACAGATCAAAAATCTTACACAGAAATGAACTAGAAAGCCCTTAGGACCAGAGTAAATACTATCTGACTAGAAGATGAATTCTGATAGGTTCCTATCAACTTTAATTACTTTAAGACTATTATCCATGTAATAAGCTTCCCTGGCATTTCTAAGGGACAGGTATATTTAATAAATGAAGAACTTAGTAAAAAATATTCCCTAATTACACTCATTAGAGAATTTAAGCTACAAGAAAACCAATAAAGATTCTGCTGTATCTCACACAGACAGCAATTAATGAACAGTTAAGTCTGAATTAGCGAGCAACCTTTGCTTTCTTGAATATGATACCTGAGGCATCGTTTCAATGAAGGAGGACGTCTTATACATATTCTGAGTAACTGTCCTCAGTCTTCAATTTGAAAATCATGTTGCCATTAATTAATGATGTACTGGTGTCGGAATAATAACAGATATGGAAATGAACCTATTGAAATAGTACATGAACCAAAAGAAAGGCAAAAGACAAGGTACAGAAATGTGCATTTGGATTAATTATTTTCTTTGAAGAACTCCATAGATTAAATAGTGCATGAAGTCACTTGCTGTCACACAACTTACTGCATTGAAAGGTCTGCAGTAAAAATAGTTTTTTGTCTGCCTTTGCACACCTCCCTAATCATTGTCTTTCTGGACTGATTTCTGTCAATGCAACTCTATTCTCTAGAAAAGATGACACATAGAAGAAATATTTCTATTGTATATCAAAGGAACCAAAAAGAATTAACATTTCTGCATTTTATTTCTTTACCAGTCTGTGCTTAAATTCGCTGCCTCTTCCCTCTTAGAAATGGGCAGGCTCCTGTATTTCATCTTATCCCCAACCAAAGCTTAAGGCATGCAGGACTTTAGTGTTAATTAAATATGTTATTAAAACTATTCCCTATATGAAACACTGTCCCTAGATAGCAAAAGTTATTTTACTTGTAAAGAAATGTTAGCTGCATACAGCAAGAAACTCTTCAATTAATTAGATACCTTATGTTCTAAATGCAAAGATAAATGAGTTATGTTGAAAATGCAAAGCTAAATTCTTGAGTTAATACTTTGATCAGATAAATGCTGATCAAAAGTGTCTTAAGTAAACTGTTGAGACAATGTGATGCTTAATATCATTTGAATCAGTTACATGTGTTTTGCTTCAAGCCTAAAAGTAAATAACCTCTCACCTTTTGGTTTGATAACCTTTCTCCTCAACAAAAGGTCATTTAAGGTTGTTGCTTTTCCTCCAGTTTGGTCCCGCTTGGAAGCAATACAGATTTCAACTCTCCTTTTTGTAGGTTATCTAAGACTCGTGCAGGAAAGGTCCATTCAGGGCAAAGCAGAGAGATGAAAAGGTTAGGATGACCTTTTCATCCCTCTGCTTTGCCCTGAATGGAGTGGTATTTTGTCACTGGGGTATATAATTAGGACCTTCTTCACTTCATTAGATCTCAGGCACCCTGTGGGGCTAGTAACAAACTGAACCAAGTTTCCAAGGAAAGCTCTCTCTCCTGTGTGTAATGTCTTAATTAAAAAATTAAGTCATTCTGAATTCTGACTTAGACAGGTTTAACTTTGATCACAAAGAGACATGCAAAAAGAATTGCTTTCTTCTATAGGAAAACTCCAAAAGGTACTGGAAAGCTGTATTAATCTGCCCCACTGGGGAAAGCCTCCTAAGTGTTGAGAGAGAAAATTCTGGTATGACTGAGAACTACAGTATCACTTGTGTACATTTCACAGTAATTAGGGAAAATTTTGAAAAGAGGAAAAATTACTACTCTACTTCCACAACTGCATTTTTGTAAACTGCTAATTACAAAATGCTAAAGAGTGAAGAGGGTAGTCAGCTTTAACCAAGATATTTTTTGTCAGATATAGTCCTCTCTAGTTAGAGACTGATTTTGCAAGACAAATTGAAATGACGGTTTCCTCTTCCACAAAGAATAAGTAAGAGTAATGAAACTGATTATGAATACTATTGCTAATCAGTGCTGGATGGAAGTAATTTTTGTGCTTATGTAGCTGGCAAAATGTAGGTCTGGTCCAACAAAACTTGTAAACCTCCCTTGGGAGTCCTGTTAGCCAGGGTGGTAGCACTGCAGTTTCCATTCCTTCCTTCCTTCACCCTCCATTACCCATACTGAGAGTCAGGACAAATTTACACTGGGTTATTAATAAAGAAAGAAGATACAATAATTGCAACCAACTAGAGACTTACAGATTATTACCCTTACATTTTAGTTTTTGGGTTTTCTTTCCTTCATATAATATGAATGCTATCAATGGAAAAGTATTTAATATTCAGAAGAATAATACAACATAAATAGAAAAAAAAAGTCCTTTTAAGAGGATACTTTGAAAAAACACTCAAATATCTAAAAGGCCTGGAGGAATATACACAAAGAATGAAGTAAAATTTACTAGTAAAGGTTAATTTCTCAACTTCTGTCTGTTATGTGAAAGAACACAGTCATTTACACCAAATAACTGGGAAAAAATGCCCTGAAAAAACACAGTTAGGTAACATGTCCATGCTAAAGAACACACAGATTTTCTCCAGTCTAGATGCTGAGGTCACCTTAAACAGAGCTGGCTATGAGCACACCGGCTCTCAGTAACATATTCAGCAGTAGGTTATGGAGATTTACAGCTTCTGTACACATTTTTTTGTGCTTTTCACGTGCAGCAAGTGTGATGTGGGAAGCATTGGGCCCACTTCTTTTGGTCATATTTGCACTGGCAAATCTGTAAGGTTGAGCTCAAAGGTGGTAATGAATCATGTGGGAAAGTGGAGGGAGGAGTAAATATCAAAGTTATAATAAATTAGTTGTGGCAAGCATAGAACAGAAATAATAGAAAAAGCTAGTCTAGGGCAAGCACCTGCAATCTGGGGAATTGCTACAGATTGGAGAAAAGGTCATGGAAATACTGAAACAGAAAGTGTGTGTTGCAGTGCAAAATTAAAATATGATGTTTCAGCTGTGGAATTCTAGTGCTCACAGGACTAAAAGTTTTACCTAGTTTAACCCAAATGTCATTAACATTTGGTTGGACTAATAATTTTTTTTCCCTAACCAAGAGGTCATCTGCCTTCTGCAGCCAAATTTTTGAAATTGTACTCTCAGGATTTGTTTTAATAATACTGTAATATTTTTTAAGGCAGAGCACAATTTCTGAAGGGATAGGATAAGATAAAGGAGATAAATGTATGTCATCTGAAACCATTTGAATAAGTTTGGGCCAACTGGGATGGATTAAGTTCCCCTCATGTAATACAATTTGCTTTCTGTATACACAGAGAAAGACTAAGTTTTGGTGTCATCAATATGACAGGCTTTCTAAATCTAGAAACGTTTTTGTAAATTTGAAGTCAAAACACTGAGAAGGTAAGGGTTTGATAAGATTCACCATGTGCTTTTGTGATCAGGAGTAGTTCTTTAGTACTTTAGTAGTTCTTGAGAACTTTAGTAGTTCTGATGAATTTTCTAATTATGACCAGGGTTTTCATTTTTCCCATTTTCCCAAAGACAGTGAGCAAGCTTTAGTAAGATATGTGTCGTACGTATTAGAACAATTGCAACCCAGGAAAATATTTATAAGCCTTTTGCTGCCAGTGTAACTGAGGCAGGTGAGAAGAATTAGGCAGAGTACCTGTACAGACTGAGGAAAGCTGGACCTCAGCCAGATCCCAAGAGGTCTAGTATTTGCTATTGGTCAACTAAAGGCTTGGGTTTTGGACTACATCCCTATTTTGTTAGTCTTTGTGTTTCATCTATCTCCCAGCTAAATAGAGGAAGATGAAAGGAAAACAATGCATGAGTAAAACTTAGAAAAGGTTGAAAACAGCAGAATTAGGAAAGACTGGTTATGAAACTAACTCCCCTGTGTCTATCTTGCTGTGCAAATGCAGGTTGCTCCTGGATCTCTTGAAGTAGCTCAAGCAAGAACATAAGATCAGATATTTCATGGGATCACATATAAGGAAATTGTTTAAATGTACCTAAATTAACTTAACTTTGCTCTGTTCAAAGCTTGAGAGCTCCTCTTTAGGCCACCATGAAAGCTTTAAAATGTGTGTCAGGTTGCTATGGCATTAGGCAGCAGTCACATCAGCAGCTGAGCCACTTGTGGTTTTATTCTTAGTTTTACTTGTAATGAGCAGCCATTTTTCTGCTTGGCAGGCACAGATATACTAGAGCCAACAATCACACAAGGATTCTTAGTAAAACAGAGGGATGGAAGATGGGTACTCATGACCACTCACGAGTTCTTGAGGTATTCAACTGGAGGACCAAAAGGTCTTAAGGGGCCAGGTCAAAGGGATCTAAATGAAGGAAAATAAATTATGGCATGGTAAATGTCACCTCTGCTCTATGTGGCTTACCTGAAATTATAGTGTGCTGAAATGAAGTGTAAGTGAATTAAGTAAGGCTCCAGCTGGTAGGAGGTGACTGCTTTTCTCCTTTCTCCGCTGGGTTTTAAATGACTCAAGCATTTGGCCTCATTGCTGAGGTTCAAAGGCTATGAACCCGAGGGGGTATATGTTTTATGTGAAAATAGTGGAGGAGCAAGGCCCTGAATCTCAACAATGAGGCAAAGTGACAGGTGCTTGTTTCCCCAAATCCTTGCTGAGCCTTGTGTTTCTCACTGATGGGATTTTCAGAGGGATTGCTAGGAGTACCCAGCAGAGACCTGGTGCTAGAATAGCAAAAGATAGTCCTCAGTTGTGATGAAAGTTTTACAAATGCTTAACACAAAAGTAAACTTTCTTTGTTTAAATGTTGGTATAAAAGCCATTGGTATGACTCATACTCGCCCCAAGGCTTTCAAAAGCCTTTGGAATACAGTAATAGAAGAACTCACATTGCATCCAGAAGTTGAATCTTTGCTTAAGATTTCCTAATCCCTGCAACAGCTGCAGCTGCAGTACTTGAGGGGGTCTCTTGTTGACCCACTGCACAACATATTGCACAGGCACCAAATGCTACTTCTGTATATTTGTATGCCTTTTATATTCACACCGTGGGAGAGGGGCTGCACGTGCTTGACCAATGTGTAATAAAAAGCTGCAGAACCTAGTTCAGCGTGTAGGGAGCTGTGAAAATATATTCTTGTTGGGAATGTTGTGACAGCTATGATAAAGATGTGTTATTTAACTACCTTTGAGCATCTGGCTCTTCCCACAGGGTACTTTGTTTGGGAATATGATCTCTACAAACAGCTTCTTATTTCATGCCCAAAGAGTAGTAACTGAATGTGCTCAGACAAATTTACCATGAAAGTATTGTATTCCTTTTATCTTTGGACAGAGGAAATTCTTCAGGCAATGTTTCTTTTGATCAGTAAATGCCAACCCAGCAGTCTGCTGCTGCAGCAGTGATGAAGCTGTAGGTATCTGTCTCTTCTGTCTTGACAGTGTGGCCTAAACCTGAGAAGTATGAAATTCATTCTCCAAGTGCCTTGACAAGGCCAGCCAGGCATGGTGACAGTGAAACTAATTGTTGCAATGCTGTTGTCTAAATCTAGGGAGAGGCAAGGAGGCATGCTTATAGCACAGACCCTCTGGGACAGTCTAAGAACTGTAGTGGGAACCTAACAAAAAAGAAAAAATCCCCATTGTCAGGGGGCACAATTTGCTTGCTTTTATCAACTCCCTGAAAGCTGGCCTGTAGAGAAGCAGCACTTCTACCACCCAGCTAAGATTGATGCTGTAAGAATAAAAGCAGCATGAATCATAGGCAAAAGTCTAAATAATAAGAACCTAGGAGTAATAATCCCTGTTTTTTACGGAAATAGGGATCTCTTTCTCCAAGGTCTGCTGAAGGTGTCCATCTTTTCACGACCAGCAGCTGCACTCTGTTTTAAGCATGATAATCCAAATTTAACAATTTATTCTTGCTATACAATATATTGTCCCAAACTTACTCTAAGACACAGATATTTGCCTGGTGAGATACTCTATAGATGGGTAAAGTATTATATTGCCCTACCTGAGGAATGAATATACTCAGACTCGTTACCGTTCTTTCTTGCACCAATGCATTGCTCATACTGGTTAGGAAATCTTTATTGAGTTTACTCTCCCCAAAGGCTTCAAACCAAAACTGAGTCACAGTTCTGCATTTAGAGCCCTTGTAAACCCAAAATATTTAAAAATCAAAAGGAAAGGGAAAAGTGCAAAATAAATATGTGCCATTGACTCTGAAATTATTTAATCTATTTAATAAGGGTTAGGGAATGTATCTGTTGGTAGTTAAATATTTGACAAGCAATTTCTAATGAAGAATGAAAATTATGATTTTCTGAACTCCTGTTTTGGGGCAATGAAACACAGCAATGCAGGAGAACATTCTAGATGATATTTTTCTATCAGGTTTGATAGGACTGGCAATACTCCTAACACACAAAAGCTTCAGAGAGCTCCTGGCTGAGCTGGGTGGAAGCAACTTGTCTTTTCTTGAATGTAGAACTGCAGCCAGTCAGTAACTGATCTGCTTCTTCAGTCACAAACCTGCATCTCATAAGTGTGCTGATAGCTAAAGTTGAAGTTAAATATTAGAAGCTTTGAGATAACAGATGACAAGAATCAGCTGTACAACATAAACTGATTTTGCAGAGAAAATATCAGTTCTGAACAGATGGTGTTATGTCCTGTTATCTATACTCATGCTGGTTGTCAGAAATGTATCAAAATCTGGTACCCAAAAGCATGGGAAAAGTGATGGGCACACTGCTACAAATCCATGAGAAGGTAGCATGTGTGCTAATTGTACTGCAGGAAAAGAGACCTCTAATTGATAAAAAGATGCTAGTTCATTTCAGGATGAGCTGTGGGTCCACCAGAAACACACCTCAGCTCATACCCATGGGTGAAACACTACTGTCACAGAGCTGGTGAAAACTGTTTTGTGTTATGTCATGGAAAAGACCCAGGACTTCAGGCTGGTGGTCTCAAATCTTACAGGAGAATTGGACACTGGAAAATTAAGCCCTTGACCATCCCTCAGTATCTCACCTTAGGTGGGCATTTTAAATTTACAGTCTGTGTTGCTGGTTTGGAGAGATAACTGGCCATACCACTGTCATAACTTGTGTTTTAGGACTCAGAGTCCTTCATATCCTTAGGTGAAAAAGAAGAGCACCTGTGAATACCATCAAAAACATTAAAATGACATTCAAACAGAATTTCTAGGGCAAATGCTCAGCTCTCTATCACTTTTATTTCTTTATAATGTCAGACTGATAACTTATATTTTAATCAATGGACCAGTATATTAAACGTATTTTAGGATACAAAGGCTACCAAAGTTAGGAACTCTTGCTCAGATAACAGAACCATCACAGTTCAGACACCTTTGCAGAAATGGAAGTTGCTTCTTGTGGTTAAAGTCCTATGTGTTATAAATACAAAAGCTGAAAAACTGTGAATTTATACTGACTGTGAACAGAGACAGAGTGATAAAAAGGTTTATATTAATCTGGATTTTCCTTTCAGATGTGGCCTATTTTCAAGGACCCTGGCAAGACCTACTTAGCTGTGGCTGAGGTATCTGTGGCTGTAGACAAATATTGCTTGACACTTTCAATTGTGATTATATTTCCATTTCAAAACAACATGGATAGCACTCAGTCACTCTTTTTGTGATTCTGTCCTGTACTTGACATAGCCTGAAATCAGACTGAAAGCTTAAATTTAAACGCTGGATATTACACTTGCCATATGAGAATGCCCTACGTACACATCTGCCTGTGACAGACCCTCCCTTACTCCAGCCAGCTGAATGTGTTGTCATCTTCCTTAGCAGAAGAACTGAGGGTGAGACATCCTGTGTTCGCTAGGTGGCTCTTGGAATATTGATGATGAAAACACAGGTGGGAACTAAAGTTTCATGAAGCCAATGTAGACATAAGATATAGGATATTTCATAGGAAGCGTAGCTCAGCCTTGGAAGGCTCCTGAAGCTGGGAGTGACAATTTGGAGAGGTACTGAAGGTGAGCTGCAGCTCAAAAGGTAGGCAGCACTGACTGACCCCTTTTCAATCACGAGTCTGTAGGAGGACTATGGACTTTGAACTTTGTGATACTGAATGTTACAGTTAAAGATTATATGGAAGAAACACTGAGTTAGCCAAACTGTACCCTCACCCTGGGAGTTTCCAAAAACATTGCAAAGTTTTGTCCAGAGTTTAGTCTGCAGCACAGATCAGACTCTAAGGATGGCATATTCGACACAATTCTTGCATACTGCTTAAAGAAAATTATGTTCATAAAGGCTCATGGTAGATAGAATAAGATAGTGCGCTCAGTTTTTCTTGTCATACAACCACTTTGTTTTTGGAAGTTAGTGCTACCACTTTTGGTGATGAACCACCATTAGTTTCAATTATAATTAGTTTAATAGTTGAACTATGGATTTATAATTTCAGTAACAATAATAAAAATAATGAAATAAACCTCACCTTTTTAAAAGGATGACAATGTTTGAGAGATAGAACTTAAATAGACACCTGGAATTTCTTAATGAACTTTTATTCTACCTTAGAGAAAATATCTTTACACATAACTGTGCCAAAGGATAAAAAAAATTTGCACATTTGAAAAACCATTATATCGAATGGAGACCCAAGGAACAATTGCACTTCGACCCAGAGAGGGGGAATCACTAATCTAACAGAAGTGGAGGAAATAGGTGGACACAGATAAAAATTTGTGTAAGTTTAGAGGAAGTTAAAAAATCTCTTAAAAGAGTAATATCAGAAAGACAGGTTTTTGAACTCAATGTCCATCTACAAATTCGAGGAAGCAAAAGATAGGTTTCAACCCAGAGAGAAAAGTGTGTGACTACTGTGGCTCCATGTGTTTTGTGTTTACACTCCTGTCTGAGCTGTGAGTGATTTCAGTTGTCAGCGTGTTGTGTTGCAAAAGTCTGCACTGTTACAAGAACGAAAATTTCTTCTGGCATTGCCAAACACAGGACACAGAAGGGAAAGAATGCAGTAATGAGTGCAGGTGGGGTGTGCTAAATGGGTTTGGAGCTGGGCAGGGTGGTGGCAGCAGGAGGAACCCCCTTGTATTATAACATTACCTTAAGGCTAACCCTGCATATTGAGCTGTCAAGTCTGAGAGAAAAGACACATAGGAAGTCATTTTTCTACTTGATGTGCCATGGTAGGATTGAGGAATGAAAATGAAAAGCAAAATTAGATTCAACCAGCCGTACTTAGGAGGTAATGCAGTAAAAATTGGAAGGGTGCTAGCAGCCTTTAGGAAAGAGATGAGGGTTCAGTAACACAGACCATTATTTGTGTTCCTTGAAGTGTCTACATTTCTGTGATTCTACATTTTTCTCTGACATGTTTATTTCTATGGTACTTTAAAACACTAACTGCCTTTGTAGCTGGTAAGAATTGCTTACAGGCATAAAAGCATCACAATATCAAAGTATCCATTTAAACAACAGATAATGAACAAGACAAGCAAATCTACCTTTGAAGAAGTCAACAAAGGGTGAGAAAATTATGTTAATTCTGTGAAACTGACAATACATTTACTGACTCATAATGAAAAAATGGTATAACCTCAATAAGTACCTTCAAACAAATGTTTTGATTGTTTCCTAGTTAATAGGTTGCCTTATCCATTGTTTTTGGGGTTTTTTGTCAGCCTTCAGAACACATTAAGCCTTACAGTTGTTGATACATTATTAGCCATCAATTTATTTTGACCATTCCTTATTTATGCAAGTTCTAGAATACTACATAAAAACAAAATTTGAAATTCTTAAGTTGTAGTAGGAAAAGAAACATGATTTATTTTAGGAAAAGCAGTAATGAATTAGATATTTTATCTGATAAAAAATAAATAAAATAACTGGATATCTTTTGTTCACTCACTCACTCACTCACTCACGAAACCTTCCTTTCTAAACTGTGAAAATATTTTTAGAAGTGATTTGGTCATACTACCATTATGCATAGCCTTTCCACACCTTGTTAATCAGGAAATGTAAGCAGTATTTACTTTAAGATATGTTCCTGGGATTAGGTATATACTAGAAAAAAGATTTACAATTTGTTGCACTGAAGATGAAATTATTTAGATAAAATAATAATTGAATAGATAATCAGGGATTTCTGGTGAATGTGAAGAACTAAATGCCTCTATGTTCACATTTTTCTGATACATAGTTTTAATACAGCTGGTCTTAGGAAAATTTTGTGTAAGTATCATTCTCAAGTGCAAAATCAAGTAATTTTCTTGAACACTTTTATTAAGATGATGTCTCCACCATTCCTTTAATACATACAAAGAAGACATCTACTTGACTGTGCTTACATTATTTGCATTGAAGATGATGTCCCCTGGTTCAAATCAAACTGTCTTTTACCATGGATGTGGTAGCAGGACAAACAAAAAGATCTTTCCTTTTTATAAATGAAGGAGTGCATCATTGAGGTCGTGGTTTTGCACATTTTCTGCAGTTTTGTGTTTGTTTTGAGGTTAAAAATCAGCTGCTTGAAACTGTGGTTGTGACTTGGAAAGGATAACAGAGTAGCATAGTGTGTGTTTTCAATAGATTTTCAATAGATCAGCTCGTCAGATTGTTGTTCAAGGCTGGGAAACAATTGGTGGTAATCTGTTTTTCTGCATTTGTTCCCTAGTTTGTCAGAAAAAGTTGTGTCTGAACAAATTGCAACCATCTTGTCAGATAATGTTCTGAAATACGTGCAGTATCCAGCTTCCCTGAGTCCCTCATGGTTTCAATGGGAACTTCAGTCTTGAGCTATTTCAGTAGATGCCCTATTTAAAAGAATGTACAGCTGAGAGTGGGAAAAGAAGGTGCAAACTGCCAGCGTTAACCCTAAGTGGGTTAATTTGAAATTTGTTTTCTTCTAAAATTTAACAGACTCCACAGCTTACCTCGTATTCCAGGGATTTCTTATTCATATCTGCTACTCTTTCTGATCACTCCTTACCTACTGTGATAGACAACTGAGAGGATATAATTAAGCTTTGACAAGGGAAGAAAGCACCTTTAATTTGAAACCTGGAAAGGAAGAGACTGAGCTGATAGGGGAAAGCAGACAAGAAGTAAATAAACTTTTTGTGACAAGAAAATGCTCATTCAGATGTATTGATTACAGCATGTACCTCATCACCAAGCGCTGGGTAGGAACTTCGTTCTTGCTTCTCTCTCTGTAAGCATTACACACGTTGTGCCCCCTTGCTAGCTGGTGAATGTACTGCTGGCTCTTCAGTGCTTGTTGTCTCTGCCTTGCCCTGGCTCTCAGAAAAGAGATTAGGATTTAAACAGGATTCCTCTCAGTCCTGGTGTCAACTGGAACAGAGCTTTGGGGGGAAATATTTGCTACCACTAACACTATTTACATAATATTTATTATTTTCACAACAGAAATTGAAAATATTCAGGCATCCACAATTTTGAGCTTGCCTTAATTGAAGTATCTAAATTCTCACAAATATTCAGGTTATCAGTAACTCAGTTCTTGACAGGAAATCAAATAGTATTGCCAAAATGGGAACCCAAAATATTAAAGGCCTTTTTGCATTTTAAAATAATATTTCTTTTGTCTAATAAAATATTAACGAAGTTAATCTTACATTTTAGAGGCATTGGACCCCAGGACTTCTTTTCAAAGAATCGGTATTTCAAGTTTCAACTAGGAAAGATTATGACTGGTATCAGCTTCTTCTGATTGCCTTCCTATGCCATACACTGAGACTACCAAAATCTGTAATAATTTTCTACACAGTGCTGTGTCTATAAAATATAAATCAATAAAATGATGCAGTCAATATTTCCTTTCACAGCACTGTAGTTGCAGCTGGTAATAGTCACAGCTATAGCTAAAAGATTTAGAGCTTTAACAATATTTTTTTTAAGGGAAGAAAAAGCGATTGATAGTGCTGTCATATGTGTTTGCTTAGTACTACCTGCACTGCCTATATTCTTTCACTCTGAAGAAAAAATGCTATTGGCAGCCCTGAATCCTGTTTTTCCTGTGTGATTATTGGAAGGGGTTTGACTGCCACCTCGCTCTATAAGAATAGGAACAGAAATCTGGCAGCAAAAAATATTAATGGGAAGCAAAACTCAATGCATTTAAATGAGGAAGTGAGAAGCTGTATTGAGTAAGTTTTAAGATCTCAGTTATTAGTATTATAGAAAGCTCCTCTTGATGTACAGAAATTCAAATCAAAGCTCAGTTACTTTGAAGGCTGGAGTAATTGTAGAGCACCACTTAAGACAACCTACAAAAGCACTTGTTCTTCAGTTACTTTTTCTGTAGCTTTTGAGCTCTGATTCAGTTACAGCTGGTCTGTGATGGAAATAAAAAAGTTGGCTCAGTTTTTCCTTGTGGGTAGACTTATCCAAAAGTGGTAAATTCCTAGATAAAACTGGATTTGAGAGAAGTGGAAAGACATTACAGCCCTTCTATTGTGAGTGGTGGAAGTGCAGGCTTCCCCTTTGCTGGGGCAGGAGAGAGTTGTTCTTAACAGTGGTGCCTGCAAACCCCTCCTCCTGGTCAGCCCTCTGGTGCCCCATTCTGGAATGGGCTGTGAGGATGCTGTGTACTCAAGAGCGTTTCCCAGTTGATATTTCTTCTTCATTTGGCCAGTTTAACATGCTTTGGGCATGGACTATGAGTAGAAGGTGAAGGTGTCTGTGCTATTTTCCGTATATAGATGAGGCTGGGTTGGCTGAAGCTGCTGTGACTCTCTGCACTGGGATCAGCAAACTAATCTAGTTGGGGAAGAAAAATAAGAAAAAAAAGCGGCTCATTTTGAATATTGCAGCCAATTATGAGGAATGAGGAGAGAGCAAGTAGCCACTATCCCAATGAAATAAAATATATCCCAAACTGGGAGTGGGAGTCTCGCTCTGCTTCCCCAGCCAATTCAGCTCTTGCTGCCAAGTCATCCCTCTCATATCTCTGGTCAGTTTTGGAAAAGCAGGATGTCCATTTGCTTTATTAAAGACGTTGACTCTCACTTGCAGGGAAAGTACTACTGGACCCTTTGGGCCAGGACTGGCTGGGCACATCCATGCACAGTTTTAGTGAGATGGCTTTTGAACATGCAAATCCTCTCCACAGGCAAGAAGACGTGGGTGTGCAATTGGTAAAAACAGGTGAGTTTCTATTCTTTTGAGATAGCAACAACCACCAGAAACTAGGCTAGGACAAAAAATGAAATTATCTGGCTTTGGATTCTTGTGACTTTTCTCATAAAAAGGTAATGACTAAGATAACTATGGAAGAAGGAGAACAAACTTAAGCTGCTGCTGACGTTTCAAAGTTGTCAGTAAGAAGATACATGCAAGCTGATCTTTAACAATTCTACAATGTAGCAAGTAATTTCCATTTGTAATATCTCAGTTAACTGAGTATAAAAGATGTGCATTGATGCCTTTTTTTTTTTTAAATGGCATCGTGCAATATTCTTTAACCGCTATCTTGCAGACACATAAATCAAAATTAATATGGAAAAAGACTTAAAGGAAGTTGAGGGGGCTATCCTGAAAACCTGCAGCTATGGCTTTTCTTACAGCTAGAAAAGTCTACTTATTCAACACTTACATGATTTCACCTCACTAAATTGTTAAATTTTAAAATTCTTAAGACTTTAACCCACTTTTGGATATTTTAGTCTGATGAAGATCAACTGCAAACACTATGTCAATTACGCAAACAGTATGATTACAATAAACATATTGCAATCAAAGTGTAGTGGAATATTTCCTAACATAAAATCTTCTATAAACTCAGGTGTTATAAACTTCCAAAGCAGAAAAATACTTAACTACTAACAGTGAGGTACTGAGTGAGTGACTTTGGCTAAAGTGCTGACAGACTAGCATAGGTGAAAGTGATTAAATTCAGCATTTTGGACTTCTCTGATAGGTACTACTGGTATACCTGATGGATCTGCTGTGTTTGAAAACATACAGGAAGCCTCTTTATTTGCAAGTAATGTATTGTGCATTCACTGGGCAAAAAACTAGGTTTACTCCTGCCCTTTTTCAAGCAAAACTATATGAATTGCAAATTTGTCAGTAATATTACATCTCTACTGCAATTTTTTTTTTCATTGACATAGATGTCACGCATTTCTCTACAACTCAGGCCTACTCAATTCTGCAATATGATGACCAGGCTATTCTATTTTTTTTTTTGCTTATTCTAATGTACCAATTTCTAATGCAAGGGAAGGAGAATGCTGAGCTTGGTCATGTCTCTTTACCAATCTACTGCAGATCAACATGTGTCAAATAATATGCATGTATAAATTAACAGAGACAAGACAAGCTCCTTATTGAATTAACAATTTGTGGGTTTAGATGATAGTTTTAGACTACAGGGTATTGAAACTTTTTGAATGATCTGTCCTTCCATGGCTCAAAGCACACTGAAGAAATGTCTCATTTTGTATCTCATAGAATCAGACAGTCACCGAATGGTTTGGGTTGGAAGGGGCCTCACAGATCATCCAGCTACAATGCCCTTGCTATGGGATGCTGACTTGCTAGGTCAGGTAATTCACAGTCCCATGCAGACTGGCCTGAAAGGGGGTGAGGAGTCCATAACCTCTCTGGGAAATCTGTTGCAGAGTCTTCCCACCTTCACAAAATAATTTCTTCCTAATATCTAAACTTAAGCCTAACCTAAACCTACCCTCCCTCAGTTTAAGGCCATTCTCCCTTGTTACTACTTGCCCTTGTGAAAAGTCCCTTTCCATATCTCTTGCAGCCCCCTTTAGGTGCTGGAAGGTGCAATAATTTCTGCTCAGAGCCTTCTCTTCTCCAGGTGTAACAGCCCCAATTCTCTCAGCCTTTCCTCATAGGAGAGGTGTTCCAGTCCCCTCATCATCTTCGTGGCCCTCCTCTGGACTCGTTCCAATAGATCCAGGTCTTGTGCTGGGGACCACAAAATTAGTGCTGGGGTCTCACCAGAGCAGAGAAGAGGTGCAGAGTCCCCTCCCTTGCTCTGCTGGCCAAACTGCTTTTGGTGCAGCCCAGGATGTGGTTGGCTTTCTGGGCTGCCAGTGCACGATGCCAGCCAGCACACTCCTGTTGAGCTTTTCATTCCCAAACACACGCACAGCCAGCCTGGACTCGAGCCTGGAGCTGGCCTGACCCAGGTGCAGGACCTTGCACGTGGCCTTGTTGAACCTATTGAGGTTTGCACTGGCCCAGCTCTTAGGCCTGTCAAGGTCCCTCAGGATGGCATGGTTTCCCTCCAGCACATAGGCTGCACTATTTAGCTTAGTTCAGCTGGCTGTTTTGTTTTCAAAGAACTCTGCTTACAGACCCTTTATAGCTTTAATGTTGCTAAAATAGTAAGGATTTGATTTTGCTTGGATAATCTGCTTTGCTTGACAACATGGTTAAAGACTGAAGGCCTAGATAAACTCAAAATCTCAAGGAGGGTTCATGGGAGAAAAACAGTAATTTAATTGCAGGAAGAAAGAAATAAGGTATAGGTTCAAAAATTTCCAAATGAATCCTTATGAAACTCTGTGTAATTATTGCAAATAACTAGATAAAGTGTACCTACCTAACAAAATGTTACCTTTGAACTGAGAAAATTTCCTACCTTGATTGAATTAGTGAGATTCTGAAACCCATACATTAGAAAATACTACAGATACCAGCTGTCAAAAGGAGTTAGCAAGAAATACTTCAAACTTCCTTGCTCTTAAAAATCTCGTTACAGCACTCCTTACAGGTGCTATCATATACAATTTGTTCTGAAAACTATCCTACTGTTGGCATCTGATAGCTCATATCACAGTGGGTAGACTAACTGCTTAAAAAATATTCATAGCTTGTGACCTGAAAGCTTTCAGAAAACTTGCATAAAATTCAGCCTTTGTTTTGGCACCCTACCTCCACAGCCAGGGAGAGCTACACACATTTTAAAGAGACAGAAGGAATGGGAGAGGGGCAAGTGTGGGACCAAGCAAAAACAGTCCACCAGATGAGGTGTGAAAAGCATTTATTTTCAGTTGGGAGTGTGGGGTGACGTTTTACCATATTGTGTGTTTAATATAATGGGAAGCAGTTAAATTGCAGCAGAGCGCCAATATGCCATGCAATGCAGTTGCTGATACAAAAACACTTCACGAGATTCTGGTGGTATTGGTGCACATTGTATGCATGAGGCCATCACTGTCTACACGTGTAACATTCTGATAAAGCTCCTAGTAAACACTTAATCACCATCTGTAAGACTGTGAATAAATGGAAAGGTCAGTAAAGACCACAGGTGGAAGACTAGCCTACAATAAAATGGGAGAGCCCTTAAAGCTGTGTTTCTTAGTGAGACTTTTTGTTTATTTGCTTTCTTACTTCGAAGCATCCCCATCTCCCTACCACTTTGGGAGCACTGGGGCTTTGGACTACAAGGACAGAAGCTCAGAGGAGAGGGATAGCATGCTTATTTTTGGGACTGCTGTGCCTTATCTTGCCTGGGTCAGCCACATGTGAGAGATGTGAGGCTCCAGCAACAGACTCAGTGACAGCCCTGCCCTTCCCCCTTCCTGCTCCCTCCGTGGGGCCAGTGGGGTTTGAGCAAAGCCCAGCCTAACCTTGCTGCTCCTCTTCACTGGATCTTAAAAACTGTGGGGGGTTTTTTCTCCTCTGGCAGCTGGCAGGGACCAGCCTGAGCAGGGAGAAGCAGCACAGAACAAGAGGGGACACCCCATCCCTATACCTGGAAAGATAGCTCCAAGGTTTCTGGGACAAATGTGAAAATCTAAACAAGGAAGTTTCTGTAGTTTGGTGGCCCCATTTCCACACCTGGGAAAGTGCCAGGTGTACCCAAATGCCTTGGCTTTTCCCACAGGAGGAACAGTTTTAAAATAATGGCTTGAAAATTCAGCAAAGATGAGAAAAGCTTTAAGGACTGATTGCCTTGACCAGTCCCAGGTGGTTTAGGTGAATTAATTTCTTGAACAATCTTTCCTAGCCTGCAATCTGTGCTTATTTTATAAAATAAAAGTCAAATGTGAAAATGAATTTTAGACTAATGTATTGAAGGATTTTTTTTTATTTTATTTTAACTGTTTTGTTTTGGGTTTTTTTACAAGACTTTGTCCTCAATATAATAACTGGGAGAAAAAGAAGGAAAGCCAAGATTAATACAAATGGAAACAAAGGGGGTCATTATGTACAAAGCTGGAGTCATAAAAGGAGAAGGGATGTACCTTTTGGTCCTTACAATACAGTGCAATAGATGAGTTGCTGAAACTGAGTGTATCTGCAGGCTGGGGCCTCTCTCTTTCCCTGGAAGCCAATGTTGTGCTTAGTGCCTTGTTTGTCTGCAAATACTTTAAGAATTGTGCCAGAGTCCCAAGTGCACTAAGAGGTGTGCAGTAGGTTGACCCAGGCCGGATGCTGGACCCCCACCAAACCTGCTCTCTCACTTCACTCTGCAGCTGGACAGGGGAGAGAAAATTTAACAAAGGGTTCAGGGATTGAGGTAAGGACCAGGAGTGTTCACTCACCAAATACTGTCACGGGCAAAACAACTTAGAGATACGAATTGAATTTATTACTATCAAAATAAGAGCTGGATAATGAGAAGTAAAGTAAGACACTTAAAAACACCTTTCCCCCAGCCCTCTCTCCTTCCCAACTCTACCTCCTTGCAACAACAGCACAGGGAGATGGGAATGGGGGTTATGGACACTTCATCACTGCTCTGGGAGAGGAGTCCTTCCCCTGCTCTGCTGTGGGGACCCTCCCAGGGAAGACAGTTCTCCATGGTCTTTTCCAACACCAATCCATCCCATAGGCATCACATCAGTCCTCCCAAAACTGCTGCAGCGAGGGTCACTCTTCCATGGGGTGCAGTCCTTCAAGGACAGACAGCTACAGCATGGGAGCAGGGATTCTCTCCCATGGTGTCACAGCCTTCTCCCAGGCATCCACCCACACTGGTGGGGGCTCCTCCATGGGCTGCAGGTGGATCTCTGTGTCCCTGTGGATCTCCATGGGCTTCAGGAGCACAGATGCTTCATCATAGTCTTCACCATGAACTGCAGGGAAATCCCAGGTCCAGCACCTGGAGCGCCTCCTCCCCCTCCTTCTCCAGTGACCTTGGTGTCTGCACAGTTGTTCCTCTCACATGTTCTCACCCTGCTCTTCTCCTCTTGCAATTACAACTGGGCAAGAACTTTTTGTTTTCTTTCTTCTTAAATCTGTTATCACAGAGGCTTTACCACCATTTCTAATTGGCCCAGCCTTGGCCAGTGGCACGTTCATCCTTGGAGCTGCCAGGGATTGGCTCTGCTGGATGTGGAGGAAGCCATGCCTGTGCCCATTTCTGCTCCTGAGCTGTTGGTTTGTCTCCTGGGGTTGGTCTCAGACCTGGCTGCCTGTGCCTGGTCATCACTAGACTGTTGTTGGGATCTGCTGTTATCCCTCCTGCTCAGCTCAAACTTCCTGGGACTGTGCCCTCTTTGTGATGGTGCTAAATCTGCTGGGGCTACCCCTCACTCCCAGTTTGTCTGTGCTGGTGGGCTGACCTGCTCCTGCACTTCTGTGATACTGTCAGCAAATTCCCCAAACATAAGTAAGCTCCTGTGCTTCCTTTCTAAGTATGCTGTGCATGTTTTGAAATGCATGTAGTCAGTGTACCTGATTAACCTGAAAAAAATTTAGGTGACCTCAAGTCTTTAATTACCTGAAAAATTATTTATTTGGGAGAGCTACAATCTCCTGTGGGCAAGTAGCTGCTCTGCCTTCTCAGACTTTTGAGGGTGAGCGCATTAGGCATGTGGTTCTGAGAATAGCAACAGGAGCAGCAGCTCCAAATCAGTGGAAAGTTGGGGCTGAAAATCAACGAAGAATGACTACAGGGGAGGGATGGGCAGAAGCTACATCTCCCTTCCAGAGAGACGTGTCTGTGTTGCCACTTGCCTGTGGCTCTGCAGTTGTTTAATTTACCTGGTGAACTGCATGGTTGGATTCATGTGCTGTGAGGCTGTGTCTGATGGATATGTGGTGGGAAAAAGAGTGAAATTTAAAATATAATGTCTTTTGGAACAAAGTGAGTCTTTGACTCTTTGGTCTTCCTGGGCTGGAGGCTTTCTTTGCCTCCAGGTTGTCTTTGCCTCAAGGTTGCAGGTTGTCCCCTTTCTTTGGCCTGCCATTCGTGTCTTTGTTGGCCTTGATGGAATGAATAGTCTCCAGTATCATTATGATAGGCAGATACCAATACATGTTTATTTTCAACCTCTTCTCACCACAGTTCAACTAGGTTGCAACTAATTTAAAATACAGTTGACATCCTCATGTGGAGAAAGGGACATTTACCAAGATACCTTTTCTTGGAAGGAGATCTGGAGGAAAGATCTGTTGGCAAAGACACAGGGAAGTGTTATCCTTTTAATAGACTTTAAAGAATTCTTACATTTTTTCCTATTACCTAATCCATGTTGCTAAGAGCTGGCAGATATATGTAGTAGGGTTTTCACAGCAACCGGAGGCAGAATGTGTCTTCCTATTGCATCCCACAGAAAAGGGGAAAATGAAACATGTAGTCAGTGAGTAATTTCAGCATGTCCTGATACTGGTACACCAGTGAGGCACACAAACCCAGAAAACAAAGAAACTGATGAGCTGGGAGTAAACTCATTAAATGGTATCAGTAACCTGTGTGTGCTGTGGCTATTCAGGGCACAGCTCTGTAGCTCTGAGGTTTTGTGCTTGATCCAGAGGCTAAACTCTGTGCTTGGTATTGTATCTAGGCAAGCTGCACCATGTACATGTTGCCAAGAGACTGTCAGAATGCTAGTGAGATAGTATTTAGCCCGTATAATAATAGTTACAGATATACCAGGTATTTTGCAATTCTGAAAAGAAAATAATTAAAACATTTTGTATATGTATTTCAAAGGTTTATTGCAAAATTTTAGCTGTGTGAAAGCTTTAGAAGTGCCGGATGTATTGGTTTAAGATGTTGATTGTGGGATGTGTTTTTGAGGAAATTAAATTCATGCAAAAAATAATTGTGACAATTTCCTGGGAACTCTCTGCAGAGGAGTGTGTACTTGTGTCCATGTTTTTTGCCTTCTAAGAAAGCTTTTATTTTTTTCAAAGCAGGATTTTGAATGAAGGCCTTCAGGGAACCTC
Source organism: Picathartes gymnocephalus (assembly GCA_013390045.1). NCBI lineage: Eukaryota > Metazoa > Chordata > Aves > Passeriformes > Picathartidae > Picathartes > Picathartes gymnocephalus. Next base: position 42,773 of record WEKY01005656.1, read on the forward strand.
CAGTCCAATTCTATTTTCTGTGGAGTGAAACTCTTGGAAGAGTTTGCTATCTCATTTTTCCACTAGAAATTTTATGAGGTCCTTTATTATATATTCTGAGAGAGCCCCTATTCCGTTTGCTTTTATTTTTCTTAAACACTGTTCTGGAGCTGAGTTACAAGTATAAAAACAGAAGGATTGGGAGGACAATATATTTTAACACATGAAGCCTCAAACCTGAAATCAGATCCATTGTGTTTTTTCGGGTGTGTGGTTTTTCTTAAGACACCAGCAGAAGTTCAGCTGCTTTGAGATCTGCAGGGAGCTTTTGTGAGCATACGGCTTCTTCAGGCTGAATATACTGCTTAATCATGTGTTGCATAACAAGCACTCATCTGCAGGGTTTGAAGTGAGCTTTATCCTGTGTTGTGAATAAAAAACCTGTAGTCACCATAAAGGGCTATCTTAAGTAGTCACACAGAGGCCACTAAAAACACAGGGTGGCTCATCAACTTTCTACTGCTTGAAATCAACCCATAATTTTATATCTGTTAGTGTAGATGAACTGCATTATGAAGGTCAGTAACCCTAAGATGAAATCCTTTCATTTCTTGCTCTTAAACACAACTTTTAGCATCTTCAGTTATTGTTTCCCTTTGGAATTGCATAGTTCCTTCTTAAGTAATATGTTACAGAGCTCTATTTTGAGAAAGGGATTTAAGTTGTGTGTAAAAAAATCTACATGTTGATTTGTGTCCCCAACTTAGAAACATTTCTCCTTTTTTAAAGGCTATCGTATCTTCAAACACAGCACAAGTTAGCTTTTAAAGGATGTGCAGGTATTTCTGTGCTACAGGAAGAAATGCCAGGAGGATGTTTTGGGAAAAGGAAAGATAGAACATTTGAAATCCTGTATTTAAATCAGATAAGCTGAAGTATGAGGAGTAGCTACAAAGTTTAGTTACTGAAAGTCATATGAGTGTCCCATATAAAGGACCAAAAGGATATGTGCATCAACCTTCACGTTTCATAAGCTTTAAGTATCCATGGAATTGCATGGGGCTGATGAAAATTCTTTTCTACTCCGAATGTTGTATACATGCGCAAGAGCTTAAAATAGTTGCTTTGAACCTGCAGGAAAGGATGTGCTGTGTAAGAAATATTTTGGCTGTAGGTGCTTTAATGACAAATAACTTTGGTAGCTTATCTGCATTCTTCTGATTAACATTCTGATGAGTCTTAGGTATTTTCAAGTGATTTCATACTTAAAAACTAAGAAACAGATTGTTTAATACCATCAGTCTGGATTTCCCGGGACGAAAATATTTTCTGTATAGCTATAAAAACACTGAGCATTGGTTCTAAGTAGCATATTGATATATTAATATTTTGTTTTTTATATTGCAACAAATTCCAGTAGCTTCATGGTGATTTTACTCACTTGTGGTTGTCTCTTGTCCTAATTTAGAGCAACAACAACTCTGACAATAATTTTAATCATAAAGATAAATTAGTGATAAGGTAATTTCCAAGCACTAATATTTTCAGCTTTGTGTGTAATGGTTGGCTAGGTCTGAATATGTTCCAAGCCTTAATTCTGATAGCACTTATTGATGTTTCATACTGACCAAAATGTCAATGTAAATGAAGAAATTAGTAAATGGATCTTCATGGAATCAAGTGTCTTCTTCATGCAGTTAGAAGTTACCATGTAGAAACATTTTCCTGGGGGAATATGCTATAACAGCTCCCTATTTTTGAAATATCTTAACATTTCCTAATTCCACTAAATTGCATTTATTTCTCAGATTTGCAGGTAGTTTTTTCTCAAAAGTAGAACCATGGTATCTTCAGCTCTGTTTGGGTCTGTATGTGTCTACCTAGGCTGTGAAGTAATGAGTAAAAAATATCATTTTTATTCAGCCAATCCCAAAATTATTCATATCGGTCAACACATTCAAAACAAGCTTCATCTCTCCTAAACCTTATTGATGACTTTTCCTTTGCCAATTTCCCTTTGAGTTAATATGTGCTACTCGTCTTCATGTCTACTAGAAGAATACTGTTAAAACTACTGTAAAACTTGTATTATTAAGTATTTTAACTTTGAAGATATAATGTTTCCCACCAATAATGAGTGCAGAGAAAAGTCATTATGTGCTAAAGGCTGTACAATTTTTAATAATTTCAGATTGTTAAAATTACCCACCAGATTACGTCTGTTGTCTCCTTAAATGATCTTTATAAATATCAAGACATCACTCTATTTTCTAAATCTTAATTTGTTCAATTATACCAAGACAACAGGTATAATGATAGTCTTTGAAAATGCATGTTCAATGAAAAATAGACGTGTAGTTTAATTTTTCTGCTAGTGTGTAATGCAGACCTGTGAGTGCTGAGGGATGCTCTAGGGTCTGCTGCACAAGGAACAGACAACTGTGAAGTTTTCTTTGAACTTGGAGCAGAGTTATCTTGGCTCTAAGTGAATTCATTTCTCTATACTGACTTTTTCCTTGGGTCTTAAAATTTGATCTTGGTTTTGGAGCCTCTCTATCAATCTCAAAGGAAAAAGGTGTTAAAACTTTTCCAGTTTTAACACCTAGTGCCAAGTGATAGAATAAGGATAACTGTGTAGCAAAAGTGCTAATATTTAGGTTTGAGTCAGTTGGACATGGGGGTTGCTGTAGGAATATCCATTTGGCACTGACATCCAGCATGGTATCTGAGGTTGTCAGCACATTTGGTTAATGGATTTTGTAACAGGTGGTGAACAGATCACTGAGGGCTGAACCAGCTTGAGTTGTTTGTGTAGCTGTCCCAGAGAAGGTATTAACAGCATGCAGTACACTTTTTTTTTTAAAGTCAATAATAATAGAAATTCTCAAAGCTAAAATAGTGTTTGAATTTTTGAATTTGGTTGGGGTTCTATTTTTTGTGTTTTGGTTTTTTTTTTGGTTTTTTTTTAAGCACTGTCGGACCCTGCAGGCCAACTTTGTTTTGGTGTGGAGATGTCTTAAGGGGGTGGAACACTCCTTGGGTGTAGTGGAAGAAGATGCCCGAAGAAGATTTGATGCTTCAGTAGGTTCAGTGTGTGATTAGAGGAGCTGGGCAGTAAGTAGACTTTCCTGATGCAAAATTTTTTATTTGACTTCAGTGGCATTAATGATTGCTCAGAGATTGTGGGACTGTTTCCTCTTGTCTGGTTAATACGTGAAACAGACCTAATAACAGTTATTGGTATCACAAAACAAAAAAAAAGTCTTGTTTCTTGTGCTTTCTGCTTGTGAATATATTCTACTCTTCCTCTGACACTAATTCAAAATTGCAGCAAGATCTAAGGAATAGCCTTAGGAAATAAAAATGGACATAATTACATATGGATATCATATAGGCACATGATAATCACTAGCAGGCATAAATAATCAGTAGCAGAAATTTATATGGTACTGTTATTTGGTAGGTAGGTCAGTTTTCTAAAAAGAGTACATCTTTATAGGATATCAATAGGCCCCAAATTATTTGAGTATTAGAGGTAGCGAGTTGAATTTGGATGGCACGTACCAAGGTGACAGCATGTTGTCTTTTGGTCTGCAGCTTCCTTTTCTGCATATTAAAGAGTTAACTAACAGTGTGTGTTTTTCTGTAGTTGTCATCCATTGTGATTTTAATATTTTTTAGTTAATTCATTTACTTAGATACCCTAAGCACATATTTGAGGTCCTAAATTTAATGCCATCACAGAACTGAATGCATTGAGAAGGGCACTTGGACGCCTCCCACTTTGCATGTTCACACCATGCAATGCTCTGTTAAAAAGAGCGGATCACATGTGACGTGGGCAGAATGAGTATAGTGATTTGAACTAGAGGCATTTAAATGCTTAATAGACAGTCTTGGTTTTTTTCAGTGGTATTTCAAGGCCTCTGTCTTTCCAGGTGGGCTGCTAAGGTTGTTAATTTTCAGTATTTTTGTTTCTCTTTATAAGCAATCCTTATACCTGTGCTAGGTTCTAGAAACAAAGCAAGAAAGCACTGTAAGCACTGTGTCAGGCTTGCTGCTAGGCTGGGGTGAATAATGCAGCTCCTCCAGGAAGACCTGCCCAGGGCTGGCCTGAGTCAGTGAGGAGCAGTGGGGAAAGCAGGTCAAACGCCTCCATGATAATCAAGGAAATAGTATGGCCCTCTAAAATCCCAGCCTAGGCAAAGTGTTTGAAATGAGCTAACTGCTGTCCCACAGAATTACATTAATAAGCAGAAAGTTATTCTGGTTGAAAGGCCATATCAGGCCTCCTATCAAGGGCTAAGACTGTGGTTGCTGTATCCTCTGATGTTTTATGCGAACACAAAATCTTACAAATGCAGTAAATGTTTTGTAAATAGATTTGGTCTAATAGCTTTTGACATTTCTTATGTGCACAAGGAAACAATTAAAATAATTGTACTCTTGTTCATTTGATTTTTGTCAAGATGTTGATAATAGGATTAGTGTGTGCTTCTGCTGCTGAGTTTTAGTGGACCAGCACAATTTTCTTCAGTTCAGCATGGTCCATTCCCTGCCCTCCTAGCAACTGCTTAGAGCAGTAAGAGTTGTGTTTCCAGTGTAGGGGGAGAAACTGCAGACATCTGTAAAGAACAGGTGACTGCTATGGGAAGCTTTCAACTGTGACACCACGCTGCACAAGTTTGTACTGCACCTTGTGCCAGTTGCTGTTATGCTATCTGATGGGAATGCATCTCTTGCCTCTTCTCTGAGTTCTTAAAATATAATTGATTTATTTTAATTAAATGCTTTATAATTTAGAAACTGGGACAGTTATATCAGTTGCTTGGTTGGACAGGTAGACAGAGCGAGGTAGAAATCCAGTATCAAGATGTAAAATCAGTCTTGTATGCAACCTAATGACTTAGCAGGTCTTATTCCAAAATAAAGCAGGAGGCAGCAGATTAAACACAATTTCATACAAGTATTCTAAATAGAAAGATCAAAAGAACTACAGAACTGAGGGCAATCCTGCATGTGGCACTTAGTAGTAGACGCTAAATAATAGAATAGGTAGACATGGGTGTATGACATGGGGAGAAGTGTTACCAAGGACCTGGGTCCTTGGATTCCCTGAGGGAACCATGGCAGATTAAATGTGATGGGAGGGTTCAAGGTCAGCTAAGTGGGGTGTAAGGGACAAGGCAAAGGAGATGGAACAAAGGAATCAACTGGAATTCGATAGGAAGAAGTGGATGCCTTCCTACTTTGAAAAAGTCTTGGCTGCTGTTGCAGGCTCCCTGAAAATGCTGACACGGTGTCAATAAGAAAGCAAATGAAATACTAAAATCAGTATTTCATTAAATAGCAGTTAAATATGTTTTCTATTTTACTTTTCTGTGCATCTTATATACATATCCTAGTTTTGAATGTGTGCTGTTTGAGCCCCCATTGCCTTGGTCTTTGGAAATAAGGTGCAGTAAAGGGCAATTTTCATAGAATCAAGTGAAAGTCAAATGTAAAAATTAAACTAGAATGAGACTGAGTCCCTTTACGGAGTTTGAGTCTATAACTGCAGCTGTTTCGGACAGTTTTACTAGAGCTACTACAGATAACTATTTTCCTGGAAGGAGAGGTGCACATAGCCTTCATTCTATGTACATGTATTTTATGTGCATATGCTATACTAATAATATTAATTTTAAAATTTGTTGATGTTTGCTGTTGGAGTGATGCTCAATTGGACTCAATACAGATGTTGCTATGGGATTACAGTGAACATGTGAGCTGCAAATCATTTACTTGATTTAGTTGACTAAACAGTACTTGAAATTTCATAAAAGATATTCTTATTCTTTGTGCCAGCTGTCTAATAGCAATGTGGAAACTCTTCAAATACTAAATTCTTGTTAATCTGGGCTTGACTAATGAGTAGGAAACAGAATAGTGTTCAGATTGGTCTAATTTGAGTGAGCCATTATAGCCAAATTGTTTGGCATAGCCTGTATGCAACAGTCCTGCAATGGACATTCAGATTCTGAGAGCAAATTTGCTTTACTCATAGATATTTTTACTTTCAGACAATGCTGAATCTCTCTTAATCTGACAGCTAAATTACTGCTTTTTTACCTCATGTCTTTGTGCCAGTAGAATTTGTACCTTATTGAGTCGATTATAAATGTTGAAGAATTAAATTATATCAAGCGATCTGATATAAGATCATAAACGGATCATTAGTAGATCTTTCTTTAGGTGGTTTGAACCAGTAATATTTTTTCTTTTACAAAATGTCAGACTTGGTATGTGACAATAAATCTGTAGGACAGAATACTGGCTCATAAAAACCTGGGATTTTAAATCTTCTATGTGAATGGGAACCAGTATAATTGATATATAGCATAGAAAAGCTGTACTTTGGTCCACTATCAGAATTTATTCAGTATTCAAATTGAAACTGTTGTATTTGAAAAAGGTTTTCTGGTGGGAGATTGTGAACTCTGTTTAGTTCTAAATGATTACAGGTACTTGGGAGTTATTCTAGCTTTCCAGTCATGTATGTTGCTGTGTGTCTTCTAAAATGCAGAATTATCCCCTGCACTAGAGGTCTGGAATGATTCTCCTGAGCTAATAATGCCCAGACTGGTATTTGCCTTGTAATGCTGTAATGTTTTGTTGCTATGCAAGAGAAAGCAGCAACTTGCTAATTTAAGTCTAACATTCAGATACCATTCTTCTTTTGTTCTTAACATAGGTCCTTGACTAATCAGGCACAGTCAGATCATTTGTCTTGACTGAAAGTTCCTGTAATTTACTGGCTTCTTAATTTAGTGCTATAAAACTGCATAGTATGAGCACTTGTCTCATGAATGTGTAGCCTATTATATTTCATAATTATTCTATTTGATTTAAATAAGAGAAATCTTTTAATTAAAACTTTCCACTAAAGGCAGTGTGAGAAGTAAAAAGAGTGTGTGTGGAGGAGCTGTTACCGAAGGGTTTGTGTGGTTCTCCTGCCACTGGGATTAGGTAGCACTTGTCAAAATTGTTAGATTAAAATACAGCAGTAAGGTCTATGATAAGCCAAATCTTTGAAAGTGGCTTTCTAATTATAACTTACCTATTTTCTGTATTCCCTAACCCTTGTTTAATTATGAAGCATTTGGAAGCTCCGTTGTTTATACATCGCTATTCAAGTGGAGCTCTGGGACAGCACCTCTGGTCTTGATTACTGCCTGGGCAGTTTCATTATAGGAGAGCAAATTTTTGGGCCCAAATAGTTGGTGGTCAAACAAGTCCTTAGGAGGATTTCAGACCCTGCGTGACATGTAGTTAAGTTAATCCAAGTTTTCATTTGAAACTAGGCCTCATGTTTTAAGTAACACCTTCTAATTACTCTGAAAGAACACAGCACAATAATTAGGATGGCAATTAGAATTAAGAAGTTAGACTGCATGATCCTGATTTCTGTTCTGAGCCAATCTCTGAATTCTTCTATGTATCATGAAAATGGTATGATCAAGTGAAATACTGGTAGACAGCAGACAGTTTACTGGTGGCAGTAACCAGAAAACACAACATAGGAACAAATAAAATAATATTCATTTATCTGCTTACCCCGTACAGGGAATTAAAACACTAGTTTTGACATTGGGAAGCATATAGCAATCATAGAAGGATTTGGCCTTGACCTTAAATATTTTCTGTTTTACTCTCTTGCTATGGGCAGGGATATCTTTCACTAGATCAGCTTGATCAAAGCCCCATCCAAGCTGACCTTGAAGATTTCCAAGGATGGCACGTTCACATTTCTGGGCAACTTCTTCCAATGACTCGCCAACCTCATCATGAAAAGCTTCTTCCTTAAGTCCAAACTAAACCTACACTCTTTCTGTTTAAAGTGATGGCCCCTTTTCCTGTTATTATAAGCCTCAGTAAAAAGACTCTGATTCTTATAAGCTCCCTTTATACACTGGGAGGCTGCAGTAAGTTTTACCTGGAGCTGTCTCTTCTCCAGGCTGAAAAACCCCAGCCTTGTCCTCATAAAAGAGATATTCCAGCCCTGTGACTTTTGTGACTCTTCTCTGGACCCACTCTACAACAGGTCCATGTCTGTCCTCTACTGAGGACCCCAGAACTGGATCTAGCACTCCAAGTATGGTCTCACAAGACCAGAGAAATATAAAGGGAGAGAAGTGGAGAAGGAATTAGTGTTTCAGATAACTAACAGCCAGGCTACCGACTGCAGAACTAATTCTAAATGTGTACTAAATGCTGCAGTGTGTCCTCTTACCATTACAATGTGCAGGTTTTCTCTTGAGATGTGAACAGCTGAACTAATGAACAATGAAATGAAGCAACACCATTAGACTCCAAATGTTTTCCATTTTATTCTTGGTTTCTGGCATTTCCCCTATCCATTGGCCCATAATTAATTTATTTGTTTAAAATTCAGTAGGTACCTAGGGATTCAAAAGTTAATGTGTCCTTAATCGTGGTCAGTAATTCTAATCCTACTCTCTTTGCAAGTGGGAGAAAAATGCAACCACAATTTAAAGAAGAGTCTGCCTCCTTCCACCTTCCCTTCCAGACACTTTTCGTCTGCCTATTGCTTTCTCCTTTCTTGTATCAGGAAGGTCACCTCCATGATAAATGGAGAAATGATCAGGTCAGTTTTCCATATCCATGTCCATGTTTGTCAGGTGCTTTGATAACATGGATTACATTCCCAGCATGATTTATTTCACTGTCAGAGTTGGCTGCAGAAGTGCAGGGGAAGGAGTGGAGGTGTGAGGGGGAGTGGGACAGGAAGCGGGGAAGGTGTCTTTCCAGGGTGCATGCTGACCGTAATTGCTTGTGTTGCCTGTGCAGTGCTTAATCTGATATTTCCTGTCAGTTGTCCACTATTAAGTGACAGAGACAAGGGGATAACTTTTCATCTCCTTGTTTCTCACTCCTTCCGTCTGTAGGTTGCCACCTGCAGGAATATTAAATACGACTGACTCTTACCACCTGTCCTGGGACATTTTTAGTAGGACAGACATGATTTTCCTTGGTTTTTAGTAAAAATAATTCCCATGAGTGTATCCCATTCTCCAGCTAAGGGAGTGCTGGCTGTGCCTCATGGTCTTTATGACGACACGGCCTGCTAAGAGTAAGGTGGAGTTTCTGAGGTGCAGGTTTGCCTCCAGGAGATGGCAGGTATGCGGGCTTCAAGCAACCTGATTATCTGAAACCTGTTACTGCCGTCCATGCTACCCATTTCCACTGAGCTGAAGTTCCTACTCTCACCTACTGTTTCCTTTCCACATGACGTTGCCCATGATCATCGGGTAATGAAGTATTTCAAGAAATCACAGCTTGAAATCTTAGCTGTGTGTTCAAAGAGGTGTAAATGACATTGTTGTGTGCTGAGGGGATCTGTTGGACAGTGAGGACAGTTTTAACTATTCAATTAGGAGTCCTTTCTATAGGGATCTAGGAGAAAGGACTTACAGGGTATTTTGGCTGTGTTCTGCAAAATAGGCTTTGGTCTGCCTTGATGTCAGCTAGGCTGTGCACTAAGAGGGTAACGGTGAGAGCACAGCTCTTTATTTAGTAAAGGAGAATTTACAGAACTTATTTGCAGCCTCCCAAAGGGCTTACAAACTTCATGGGTAAATAAAAGAATGTTTAAATTTAGGCTTAAAGCTACAGCTAGAGAAAGACGTGAGTCTTCAAAATGGGACTGGGACTACATTTACTGATAGATGAAAAATTGATCAAATATACATGAAACCAAAAATGCAAAATGAGATAGTAACTTAGGGATCTTCAGAGGTCTTCTAGTCCAGAGCGCTCCTCAAAATAGACTGGTTTCAAAGTTGTCTTCTGCTTTCCTATAATTCTTTCTGGAAGTGATCTGTGGGACTAAGCATAATTTAAAATTGTAAACCTCTGCCTTCCAATATGGGTGGCTCTTTCATAAAAACAGTCTCTGAAAGCATTCACAAGCAACATTCTGGGGATTCTAACCAAGGTGGCAGAGATCTAACTTGTGACCAAAATTTTTCAGATGTACTTCCAAAAAGAATTTTTATTTAATAATCATTTCAAAAAAGTTTTGAAAGACTTCTCCTTTTTTCTACGAATCAATAATGAATTTGGAACGAGACTCTTCTACATTTTGTGATCAGGTGTTTTCCATGTAGCCAACAGCTGCATCCCTTCGTGCAGACCCAGCAGATAGGACACAAGCGTGTGTGCTTTACAGGGCTGTCAGTCCATGGCTGGCATTACAATGACTGCAGGCTCTAGGGGAAGAAGTTACAATGAACTACCAGCACATGCGTTTTTAAGTGACAGCATATGCATGCAGTGAAGTCTGTGGTAGCTTGTGCATGCTCTGTGTTAAGGAAGTTGCTTTCAATAGACAAATAGGTGCTTTAATGACAGAAATGGAGCAAAGTATCTTGAAACCAGATAGGGAGACTGTAACAGCTGTTCAGCCATTTCTTAAAATGCACCCTTACTTCTATGGAAGAAATGCAAGACACATGGTGGGACTGCAGCCACTATTTATACACAACCCCTCAGTCCCAGGAGAAATTTCTTTCATTTATGAATATTGAAGCTTTAAAAAAAAAGCCGACATATTTTGTGAGTTACATTTATGTATTCAGAGCTGTGAATGTATACTATCATTGTGATAGATGCTAATCCTAGATTTAAAACTTCTTTTTCTCTCAGGGTGGAAACACATTATTCACATCTGGAGCTCACTAGAAAGGGGCATTGAGAGTGGTTTGGCAACTTGTATACATAATTATTTCAGTACAGGAGTCCCAGTAAAAGGGCACAGTACCTCAGACTTTATGCAGATAAAGCTCATGTGGATGCAGTGAAATATCTTTTATAGCTTGTATGGAGTATGAATAGTATAGCTGACATTTATTAAACATGTAAACTTTTATAAGTGTTCATATCTAAAATTGTCTGTCTGTAGGCAAAATTTTAAGTTTTAATTTGCCCAAATTAAGACTAAGCAGTGAGAGAACACTAGTCAAGATTTTTTTTTTCCCAGAAAAAAATAGACTGGTTTAGATATGCTTATTACAGATATATATATTTCCCCTTAAGAAGGTACAGGTATTTCAGACACAGCAAAGCCATTCAGAATTTTGCTGAAAGACAACTATGGATTTCCTTAGGCACCTTCCTGAAAGAAAAAATGACTGTATTTTGGACCGTCAAAAAGCATGTGACTCATGTATTTTGAATGTTTGTATATGTCCTGCTCCAGGCATAAATCTCTAATTCTTTTAAAACTGCTTGGAACTGCCTTTTAAAGCATATCTTCCGTGCTAGATTGCTGCTCCAAATACATTTAAGTGACTGACTTCTGGATTTCATTCTGATTCTCTTTCCTCTGCCAATTTTGAATGGCCCAATCAGACCATTTTAAAATACAACCTCAGTACCGGGCTTATTATTGCACTGACTTAGATATTTCTTTGTATTTGCGTCATTAATATTACAGGTCTACATTTTAAAACCTGAACTCTTTGGTAACAAGTGTTGCAGACAAATTGAAAATTGACATTATGCTTACAAGCAAGAGAAGACTCTCCAGGAAGTATATTTTGCTGCTTTAAGTAAGATATTCACAAAATAATAGCAAGGACCTAAACACTCTTCATAATTTTAGGCTGTGGTTTATAGGAAATAGTCATTTGCATTAATGTCTCCTGTATTGCAAGAGTATAGTCAGTCATGAATCTCGCTATGCCTTCAGCAAGTAGACATGCATCTGTTAGCTATCCAAAATCCTATTTTAAAACTTCAAGGGACCTCCAAGTAAATCTTAAACCTTTGTCAAGCTTTTGTGCTTGTTGTGTCCACTGCAGTCCCTGAAGAGAGAAGGCTACAGGGTCACACCTGTTCCTTGAAATGAATCGTATAATTTATGCTCAAGTGGCTTTGGGGTCACAATACAGAGATACAAAATCCCCAAGGGACAAAACAGATTCTTTCATCTGCATGATTTAAACAGGTGTTGCCACCTTTTATGCCAGCTGCCAAATCTTGGCAGAAAGCAGTGCTAAGGAATTGAAGACAAAAATAAGGCAGCAGTATGTTGTCCTGAAATTTGTGTGTCACTGGTTGGTTTTTACTCCCCATGGGACTTGTAGAGGTGCATGAGTAGGAAGGAAATGTCATTCTGTTTGTAATATACTTTTCTGGCCCTTGGACGTACTGAGTGTTTGTCCTGAGCTAGCTGGCGAATAATCACTCCAGGCTGAAGAGTTGAAAAATGCAGTATATATTTTTGGGTGGGTCTCTTACCAACTTAGAACTGAAAGATAAATGTGGATTGGAACCAAAAGAGAGCTTGTTTCTGTTTTCAAAATTCAAATATAGTTAAAGGCAAGAGTTTGGCACAGAACTTGCAATTCTGTGAAGTTATAAGTTCTAAAATAAGTTGATGTGACAGGTCTTCCTTACTTACAACAAAAGGTTTCTGCACTAATTATTGGTTAGAAGTACCGGAGTAACATGAGTAACAAAATACCTTGCTTACAACATATATTTATGAGGAATTGCAGATAGTTCTTTTTGATCACTGAAACAGCACTGACAGTTCAAATTCTGAAGAATAAGCAAATGTGATATTTACAGAGATTTAGAGCTTGTGCAGCTGATCTATATAAAAGTCCTAAGGGAAAGAGGGAAAACATAACTATACAGTTAAACTAAAAAGAGACCTTTCTAACTTAATTGTATGGTTAATTTTTCAAGACAGAATTTGAAATTGGCATGAAAAATCTTAAAAGTATACAGAAAAATAGAAAAAGTAGGTAACTTCTATTACTGCTGTTGACATCTACTAAAGAGTAAATAATCTGATTTTCATGTAAATCTTGTTGCTTTTTATTACGAAAAAAATGCACTGTAATGAGATGAGTTTGTAACAGGATCACGTGTCGAAGGTGGGTGTTGAGGAGTATTATGATTCCTCATGTGGGTTGGCTGAGACAAAATGGCAGCTAGAGATGAGCCCTTAAAGAGGATGGACAGAAGACAATGCGTTTTCAGGCCAGAGTAGATGGGCCAGGATGAGTATGTCAGTACCAATGAGCTCTGAGGATGGGCTAAATGCCAGGTTATCGATTGCTGGGAGAGGAAGTGACTCTGTGTGTGATGGGAATGACGTGCAATGAGAGGCTCAGTGCCGCTCCTGGGCTCGTGCTTGCAGCTGTCCTCTCCCGGACCACGGTGCTCTTGACTTGGTGTGATGGCAGGCACGAGCTTAAATTAATGTGTGGCTCAGTAAATTTCAGGTAGTTTGTGTATGATGAGGGTGCACTTATGTTTCAGCCCATCAACACCCCGGTGTGCTTGCTCCATGGCAAGCCCCTGGGTGTTACAGTGAGGATGAGAAGAGTACGTGCTCAAATTGAATCAAGAGGTGAAGAAAGAAACTAATCTGCCAATAAGTGAATGTGTTCCCCCAGAAACCAGGTAGCTTAATCACAGTTAGGAAATCAAACTTGACACCTTCATTTCTGTGGAACTTGATGTGCATCATGAGGTTTGTGCTGGGTTAATATTCCAATCTGAGGTGACATGGAAACCTGTCCTGTGTGACACTGCAAACAAGACTGTAGCCTTCTGAGAACTGAAGTTTCTACTTCTGTCTTATGTCACTTTAGTGATTGAGCAGAATGATCTAATTAGAGGTCTGCATTTGGAAGGAATAATAGAAACTTCTGATATGGACTCAAAATTCTGTGCACTAATTAAATATCATGTCCATACATATATATACACACAGAAGTGTTTAAATTTATATCCAGAATATGTGAAGTGCATTCTTTTGCTTCCCAGCTCATGACTTCCTTCATTACTTTGTAGAATTGAGTCTACAGAACATAAATTTAACAGCAAAAATTCTCTGCAAAAGTTCCCATTAAAAAAAAAAAAAAGCATTATAAATAGCAAAACAGCATTTGAAAATAAAACAGTGATGCAAATATGCAGTGATGCATATGATGGTGTCATACATAGCCACCTTCATTTGTTAGTCTATGTTGCCATTTCAAATAGGTTCATGAAAGACAGAAGGAAAATGGAAGTTGTAGTTACCCTGGTTAGTTGTGGAATTAAGAGACTGTCAACAAATGATATCACTCCAAAAAACCCCCTATTTGTTATTTTGTTTTGAAAAAATTGTTTGCTTCTCTTATTTCAAAAACATCAAATCTACCATGGTTTCCTCAGTTTCAGAATGAAAGACTTGTTTTGAGCTGAGATAGGCGAAGCTGGTCTTTATGGTGAATGAAAGGAAATGGTCTTGTATACTTGGGGGGGATATTTGTTTTATTTGTTTTATGTTTTGGGGGATTCTTACCCCTATGGGAAGTATTGGCTTGATGCTTTTCTGGAGAAAAGAATAATCTTTGATCAGGCTGCAAACTCTGCTTTTCAGAGGAGGTAACTAATAGGACTATCTGAACACAAAAAATCTGGAGATTGTAGAAGTTGCTATATTGTTGGTTCCTAAACTTGTAGACTTCAGATATTAACCATTCCAAGGCCTGACGCTTGACACAAGTTTTCTCTAAATGTCATGTCACTGTCTTGGTACATGGAGTTCACCTAATTATTAATATATTTGATGAGCTGCTATTTCAATCTTCAAGTATTTCCTTGGGGGAGGGGGGAGGGAGACGAAATCTGCGGTTCTGAATTGGCAAAATTCCCAAATGCATAAATTTGTATGAAAAAGTGTATGAAACCATAAGGGATTTCTTCAACAGTATTTTAACACTATTAATAGTCTTAATGTCTATCATAATACTGAATAGCCATGTTTCTCTTTATTCCCTTTCTGTTTATTGAAACTAATTAGTGTGACAGCTTGGCCTAACTCACTAGATTGAGTGTAGAGACGTAACCTGAAGAACTCAGTTGCACTGGTAAGTTTGCTGTCACAAAATAGAGGTAAAAGTTGCACAGTTAATGAATGACCTGAAGTTTGGACTTTCAGGCTTGCCTCTCTTATTGACATCCTGGCTCCTCAGTCGCAGAGCATAATAGATCACACAGCAGCCTTTAAACAAACAAGAAAAATAGGTCTTACAGTATATAATTGTATAATAGTTGATATAATTATNCAGCCTTTAAACAAACAAGAAAAATAGGTCTTACAGTATATAATTGTATAATAGTTGATATAATTATATGTAATATATTATAAAATATATTTTGGTATAATGAAAAATAAATTAAGACCCTTCTTTTGCTCTGTATAACTGAAGGTTTTTCTTCCTGCCAGTCTCTAGGAAATATCATGGGATGATGGGGGTTGATTTGGGTAAGAATTCAGACTTTAAATGCATTGTCTTTAAACTTGGAAACTAATTGGATTCACATTTTTTTTCTCAAGTTGCTTACAGCTCTTAAACTCTTAGTAGTAATTCAATTATTCTGAATGCTCTCACTGGAAAAGTGTTCAAAGGCTCTTTACTGTGAATTAAACAGCATGGAGGCATTGGTTAAACTTTAATATTTTTTATATTAATTGAAATTTTTAATGCTTTTCGTAGCCTTGCATCAGAAGTAAAACTGTCTGGTGGTTTAAATAAAAAACATCTTCCTTGTCTTGGTTAAAAAATCTTATGTAGAGGTTGGGGTGAAGATGAAGTAACATGATCTGGGCACCCTTCTTCCATGAGCACTGCTGGATTTCTGAGTGTCTACAGGCAACCCGTGGCATGGGATGGAAACAAAAACTGAGGAAGTCTGAGGAAAGCCCCTCTGAGGACTTATTTAACAGCAAAATAGTTTTTGAAAATTTGCCTATTGCATTTTAGGCTTTCTCTATTGGAATCAGCAAAATTCTATATTCCCTGTGTGCTTCTTCAATTTGCATAAAACATTTGTTTGCAAACACAGGGAAGCACTGGTTGTACTGGCTCGTTGGAGCCTGCTAGTTAACCACATTCTAGGATGGTGAGCTGATACAAAGTCTTCCTCTATTTCTTGCAGTAGGTTAGAAACAATTTCTGTATCTTGAGTCTTTGAATTTCCTAGTTGTCTGTTCCAACTTCTTAGTTTGCATTATACAAAAGATCTTTAATGCTTCATAACATTAGGGGTAAAAATATTTTAGAGAAAGCAGGAAAACAGAAGAGAGAAGCTTTGAACTATGTTACATCATTTGGTACTTTAGGAATGGCCATAAGGGTTTGCATTTTTTCGGAACTGAGGATAAATTACTAATAGGCAAAATTATATGAACCAAATTACTGATAATGAATCAACTTCTGATAAAGGGTATTTAATTGCTGCTAATTTAGGCAGCCTACATTTAAACTAATACCTTGTTTAAGAGAAACGGCTAATAGAGAAAACAGAATTTTATACTATTCTTGATGTCTTAAGTGTCCCCAGCTGTGTGATTGACAGGACCATATCTGTGTTTTGGATTTACAATCAGATTTTAGAGTCATTAGCATTTGTGCAGAAGTCATCATGCTTACCTGGATTGGGATTTTTTTTAGGTGCTTGAGAATCTTTAGCAAAACACAAAGCAGAACCTTTATGAGGAAAATAATACAGGACTACTTTTTAGGCTTAGCTAAGGTGCTGCTGGTGGAATTCAGAAAATGACCATTCACTTCAGTGAGAAGAACATGTAGCACTTGATCTATGCAGCCTCCCAACTGCCTGGAGAGACACAAACAAGTGCCTCTTGTGAGACTTTTGGCAACTACACTCCGTGTTCAGCCATGCAAGTTAGGAGGGGGTTTAGAGAACAGAGGCATGGAGGAAGCTTGTATTAGAAGGAAATATAAGCACTGTTGAACAAGATTCAAAGGTCTCTTGTCTAGCTACCTGGTATCTCTGCCATAATACATCAGATAAAGCTTAAGCTGTGAGGGAGAAAAACCTGACCCTCTGTATGGAATTGATTTCATGTAATGTCCACACTTGCATTCCCTACACAGCTCTCCAACCCAGGCTGTAATTTTATAGGTGGGATCACCACAAACCAGAAGGTAAGATCCACTTAGTTTTCTAGAGGTGGCAGTCCAACTGGAGTGTATCTCTCTTGAGAACCTGCAGGCAAGAGAATCCAGTGGTTTGTGTGTGTAATGCTTTGGATGGCAGTGTTGCACTTTCAGCTACCTGCTGTCCTTGACAGGTCTGTGTCCAAAGTTGGATAAAAGGGCAGGGAAGCTTTCAAAGTCTGTGGGAGACTGTCCTGTCACCTCGTACAACTGTCTTGGTTGCTCTGGCCTGAGGCAGTCCTTGCTGGAGCATGTAACTACACACCTTCTCCCTGGCAGCTCTGACCCCACCACGCTGGCTGCCGGCACCTGGGCTTGTTGTCATGCTGGAGTCCGCTGCTATCTGTAGAGCTGTGTACTGTTTCCCAGCCTGCTGTCTCCCTCCTTTTCATCACTTCTTGCAAGGGAGTTAAATGCAGTTCAGCAGCCAGAGTCTGTGCTGTGTAACAGCTCTCCTTTTCCTGCCTGAGGAGGAAGCAAATCATTTGGTATTGAGTCATTTAACCATTTAACCAGTGCTTTTGAACCTGAATTTCCTTAGTTGACCTTAGGTTAGAAACTGACCACTTAAGCATTGTTCTACCTGGTTTGAAGTGGTTAGATCATACTTTTAATAATGTAATGTACACTTGGATTGCTACTGTACTTTGACATAGTATTTTCTTGGAGGTTTATAGGCCTTTCCTATTCTTAGAAGACTGAAACGAGGCAAAATGCATCATGTGCTTCATATGATGTAAACATACGTTATATTCCATCATTTCCCTTGGAGATTCATTTCACCTGCTCAAATTTGCTTTTTCAACAAAAAAGTGGATGCACAGACAATACAGAAGTTTTGTCCCAATATAGCAATTCAATTAAAAAATCTGTTTCTTCTATCATTTCTTGAAATTATCAATTCCTGATAGTGGCATAAATATAGCTATCTTTTCTTTTGGTTTGTAGATAGGGACATAGCTAAATTTTTTTCAAATTTGTTTAATTTTCTTGAATTTGAATTTAATGAATTTGTGTGAAGTATTATAGAACACAGCATTGCCACCTTGCTTTCCAATTTACTGTCTTCATGAATCACAACTTTTCAGTGTTTTGCTGAATACTAATAATTTCATTTGAGGTTAGTTGGAGAATATGTGGTGCCCACCCTTCCTTTATGATGTCTTTTTCATGTGTTACCTTTACTGATTTTGTCAATAAAGCAGCTCTGTGCTTGTATTCACAGATGAAGAAAACTTAAGCATGTTGTTTAACAGTAGAATGAAAATGCAATTGTTACTTAACCACTGTTGTCATTGCTCATGTGTGAACTACTTCAGTGGTCACCTACATTCTTAAGAGGAGTTTAAGAAACAGAAGCTGCACAAAGAAGGAATAGTCTGATGGATGAAGTCAACTGTTACATTTTACTCTGTAATGTAAGGGGTGCAAAATTACCCTTTTGTCAAGAGCCAGAATGGCTACAACAAATTGCTCAAAAAAGTAAACCAGTTAATCAAGCATACTGCCATTCTTTGAAAAAAAAAAAAAACCCAAAACCCAACACCTTGAATTTTGGCAGGTAGGTACCTGGACTTCCTTACCATCTTTGAAACCTAATAGATTGCCCTCTTTAGTGCTTCTGGACTGATTTGGATTGATTTTAGTTTTCTGATAACTATTTGAAAGAGTGCAGAAAAGAATTTGTAGCAACATAAGCAACCACAAGTCTTAACCATGAAACTTTCTCTTATTTTCAAGTCTCTTAAATGATGTAAATTGCTATCACATGTGTAGGAATAACTGCTAAATTTTTAATCCCATAAGTGACAAATAATGAAACAACTGATGCTTTTCTATTTTGAAATGGGCAGATGGTGTTGTACATCTAAATGTAATTGCAGTGTGGGAGACTTTGTTTTGTTTTTGATTTTTTTTCAGTTAGAAACTAATACTTCATACAGTTTTCTGAAAAGGGGGTAAAAAGGACAGTTGTCAGATTTTTTCACGTATCTTAACAGTCATTGCTTAAATGCTTTTATCTGTATAGCTATTATGGCTTGCTTTGACAGATAATGAAATTGTTGCAATTGCAAAGGAAATGAATGGGAAAAAAATCCTGTGTGGGGATTCTTTTATATGAGAATTTATCATTAGCTTATTTGCTCTTGAAATATGGCTAGAGAGTGAGAATTAGGCAGTTCCTCCAAGGCTATGCCATGCTGCAGTTAAACTGTAACACCTCACATTGACTAGCTTTTGGGAGTGCTGCCTTTCTGCTTTTAGGAGGCCTTGTGATAATCAGTAAATGCTAGGAGCCCTCACTAGTGGAAACAAGTAATTTATTAGTGTGATTTTTGTTTTGCTTGAGCCTTACAAGTTTCATTGACACCAGTAAGGGCTTTTTAGTTGTGGCAAGGCATGAAAGAATCTGTTAACTGCTCCTTAGTGGTTTTGGAAGTGTGGAAAAAGCATAGGTGGAGTCAAAGAAAGGATTCATGGCAAGTATTTGCTGAAATGTGTCTTAGTGAAAATCTGAAATAGACCTGAAATTTGAGGACTTGAGGAAAATTAATTGAAAGATATCTTCAGCATTAATATCATCAGCATGTGTGAAATACAACACGAAGACAGAGGTTTTGACTGGAGGTTTATTGTTGCTCTAAAATGAATGTCTAACAAGCAGCAGTCCAGCCTGAAGCTACCTCGGCTCTGAATCATCAAACCAGATAGAGGCTAAGGAGAGTGAAATATTTCTAACCCACATTGTTACTGGAGACAGTTCTTTTTCTGTTTTTTTTTTTTTTTCATTGGTATACAATATTGATTTATTCCCATATCACATGGTGTGGTCCATTTTACTGACTCCTTTTTTCAACCTCCTATTCTACAGAATTGCTCCTTCTTTTAGGAGAGGATGTAAATATTAAATTTCCCTTTATTTAAGAACTAAATATTTAGAGTTGTCAGATGACAAGTACAGTAACAGCTGGCCTAATTGTTTTTAAGTGTGTGAAGTCACTTTAGCCCTTAAGTCTTGTGGAATGTGTCCCCCTGCAGGGAAACAAAACTTGTTGAAAATTGTTTCAGAATCTCAGGAATGAGTTCGTATAAAGGGAAAATGTGAGGGTGTAACGGCAGAAAGTTACTAACAAAGCAACGAGGCTCATTGCTGGTCTCTGATGGTGGTATAAGATAAACCAAAAAAAAACCCCAACCAAACAAAAACCCTCAGTTTTTAATTTCTGAATGGGCAGTGCTCTGTGTTTATTTTTTTAACAGTGTAGTGAGTGGAAGAATAGGAAGTACCATTTCCTACTATTGTCAGATAATAAACGGCGTTCAAACTGCCCTGCCTACTGTGGGTCTACATATTGCATAGTTGGGAAAAGAGAACTGATACTTATATAACACCCAAGTGCTGCACCTCTGCTCATTTAAAGGTAATGTTAATTTTCACAGGATGAATCACTAACCAAGGAATGACACAAAATGTGGAAAGACTCCTGTACGAGAAAGAGTTTCTCTATGCAGGAAGGAGATAACAGGAAAGGTATAATAGACTTGAAAATCTTTGGTGAAATGTACAGGATGGTGTGGGTTTCTGACACAAGAAATAGTGCTACCATCAAATGAAACTTGAAAATTGGTCCAGTATCTCAATAGAAGATTGGAAGACTACAGAAGATTGCTTTAAAAATGCAGGATATTATAGTCTCAGAAACTGGACAGCAGTAGAAATAGAGTGAAAAGGAACTGCTACTGGTATCTGAACTGGTCTTAACAGTCTTGAAAGGCTCACCTTATCTCCTTTTGAAACAAAGCCTACCATCAAAGCTCACTGATTTTCAATAAGGCAAAAATTCTGCATGCAGCCCCTTCTAAATTAAATATAATCAGCTGAACCTGTCATTCAGTTTCTGTGGCTCTATACCTTTAGAGGGCTCCTGTCAAACTACTCCTTCTGAACGTTTTTTGCTATTTTAGACTTTTGCATATAGCCAGTGGATTTAAAAGTGCACAGTCTGATTCTTGACTTTGCAAGTTGCAGTTCTGGTATGAAGCCCTGCCCATTGCTATACCACAGCTCTGAGATGTACTAATCTGTACAAATTGATAGAGAATACCTGGTTACTGAATTGTAATCTACCATTGTGAATGCTTCAATCATGTTTTAAGATAGATAATTGACTAGGAAATAGCTCAGTCTTTTGGCTGCCAATATTTTCTTGTGTGCCTTACATTTTTATTGGTCCCTTCAGGAGGATTTTTCCTTCTTTAGGACTTTAGATGAGATAGTTGGTAATTTATCTTGTCTCCATTCTCAGAGTATTTATCTACTGAAGTAGCTGATAGTGCCTTTCCAAGTCTTGTCAAAAACTTGAATTAAAGCAGGGTATAAATGATATTTCTCTTAAATAATTATTTTTGGGCTTTTACACTTTAAGTTTATAAATGCCAAAAAATATCACACTGATTGTTGTTGGTCCTACAGTCTTAAAAATATTAGCAGGGGCAAGCCTGGGGAAAATACCAGAAGGAAACCAATTTTCTGTGAAACAAGTGACGAGAGACTTCCTTCAGTGTGATTTCCTGCCTTAATGATTGTGCTGAAGGCGTTCGTAGGAAACCTGGACTGAGTCATAGTCCATGGAGTGAGAAGGAACTGCTGCTCCTGTAGCTTTCTTTCAACATAAGTGTCTTGAAAGACTGCCCACAGCATTTTTTTTTTAAAAACAAATGGCAATTTGCAGGTATCAGGTGCTGTGTGGCTCTGAATGGCAAGTCCTCGGGGCTGCAGCTTAGGGAAGGTGTCAGGGCAGGGGTGATGCTCCCTGGCACCAGCAACAAGGCAGGTTGGAGTCCAGTCCTGCATTCCTGCAGCTTTCAAGTATGGGATGTTAGTCCTTGCTGTCATTGTGCACTGCGCCACAGAAGAATAAGTGTGAACTAGCTGAAGTCAATAGGACACAGAAATAAAAAACAGAATTAATTGTGATGCCTAGACAGGCTGTAAGACCTCAGAAATACTTTAAGCCTTAAAGGGCATTCCAAACCTTAGCTTTTGAAACCTGGCATTGTATGGCTGGTGACTGTCAGGCAAACGTAACAAAGCAGCATTGGTTCGCCATTGTCAAGATATGGGAAGTACCTTGATACTATAACTGGAAATACACTACAATAAGCAGAGCAAATAAATGACTATAATTTTTGCTTGCTTATCCTTCAAAACTGATTTAATAGTTTAGCTTATAGGCAAGGTCCTTTACATAGGTACTCCATGTAGAAGCTGAAGGTGCCAGCTTAACAGCTGGGTTCATTGGAAAATATGACTTACAGGCAAAGCCATGCATTGAGAATTGAACAAAAAACTTCAATAGTTTTAAGGTGAAACAATTTTTAAATGCCAACCTGTACTACTGTCACATTGCAAAAAGTCTCCTGAGTTCCACGTGGTGAAGAATGGGGGTTCTCAATTAAATCTATACCTGACTTAAAATGTGTGACATGTAGATATGTTTCTTGTTGTTGAATTAGTAGAAAGAAAATGACCATAGTAAGGTGTGATAGGAGACATCAAGAGTAATTGCTAAAATATTTTTCTACTTATCTTTTTTTTTCCAAAACTTCCACTTGCTCTGAGGGGAAAATATATTTGGTGAAGTACTTCAGTGCCACTGCTTAGCTATCCTAATTTAGTGCAGCTCAATTCTTTCCTATACTGTAATTCAAGTGCAAAAGTTCTAGAAAGTCAGACAATAATTAGACAAATGCCAGAAAAAAATATCTTTATGTGCCAGATTTGAATGCTTTGAATATGTGAGGTGAGCAAACTTGGAAAATATTTCCTGTGAATGAGAAAAAGAGATGAAAAAGGGGAGCTTCTGTGGATAGAAGAGTGGAGGAGCTGCAATGAATAAGGGATAAAGCAGAGTCACTTTGGAACAACTGGTTAGAAAGAGAGGGAGGATCCCCATATCTGATGATATTTGAGGCTAGAAATTTACCATGAAGATGTTTGACAGCCTTCAGGAGTGATGGTTATTGGTATGACGCTTGGTTTTTCAGCATAAAAGAAGTCAGACTTAACTACCTCCAATCAAGAAATCTAATATGTAGTGATAACTTGAATGTGATATTTTTGCCTCATGAATTAGCTTGTGTTGTTCAACACTTGTGCCACATCCTCAACACAGTGTTATGAAGGAGGCCTTTAATCAGAACTATTTTGTTTTAATGTTTCTCTTTAGTCTCACTCCTTGACAGCCAAATCTTTGCTTATGTAATTGGGAAATGTTTTAAGGCTGCTGCTGTTCACCTAATTAAGAAAATGATTGGATCCCCAGAGGGACACATCTCCCTAGGTGAGACAAATGAAAGAATTGCTCTCCTGCTGTAGAAAAGCCAATCTGAATGTTTTGAGAATATCTCTGAGATCAAAGTATATTTTTAATTTTCCTTTGTGCTTCAGCTGAGCTAAACCAAAGAGGAGCATAACCCAATATACATATTTAAATTGAAGGAAATGAACCACTATGATAAGTCATATATATAGGGATTTGTGGCATTCACAATGAGATATTCATCCCTCCTGTCCCTGATGAATAAAAAGGCAAAGGTAGTCACTAGTCTCTCAGACATATTATAATGCTCACCTAATGCTTCCTTTTTTTGTTATTGGCTTATTTTTCAGAAGATGATAATGATAAAATGTAATTCCACCAATAATCTACACACTGAAAAGGCATGCCAAACTTTAAATGCAGACAAATAGGTGAAAACTCAAATAATTTAATGAAAATTTCCAAAACTCTCACTGAATTTGTTTAAGTTCAGGAGTTACATGAATTAGGAAAGTAAAAGATCTGATATATCATTGATTCTTATCTAGTTTAAAACAACCCTGCCCTCCAAAACAAACCAACCAAACAAAAAAACCCCCAAACCAATCCAAAGCCAGAAAAGCAGTAACAAAATCCTCCATCTTAATCTTATGTTCGTAAGTAATTATTTTTCCTCTTTATCTCAGACCAGGACAAATTGTTTTTATCCATGCCTAGCTCAGTAAGCAGTTAAGGGAATAAAAGCATGCATGTGCCACTCTAATGTTGGGAAGACAGACTGGGAGAAATGGAAGGGACTAGTAAGAGTATTAAAGCATAAACTATGAGATTTCAGAGTCCCATATAACAAGGAAGGATCTATAAACCGACATTTTTCCAAATTTCTTAATTGTGTGCTCAACACCCAGAGGTATAAAATAGCTATGGCATATGGCTCATGCTATGATTAGTCTCATTTCTTGAAATGCTTTAAAAATAATCAGCAAGATCTGTGTTCCCTCTATACCATCCATCTGTATAGTAGAATTAAGCAGAAAGGCAGTCAGACCTATTTCAGGACTGTGGCATTTTGCTACACAAAGGGTACAGCTAAGGAGCATTAGGGATAATCAGTATTCAGTTGTTAACAACCATCACAATCTAAGTCTTCATATCTTAAAAAAAAATCCAGCCATAATACATACAGAATTACCTTCATCCTGCGTCATTGCAAATAAAGGTCACTTAACCAGCTTCCAGCACCTCACTGGAAAGCTAATGGCAACTGTGCTTATATTCCCTGAACCTGCTTGTCCTTGCTTTTTGGCTACCTTTAGTTTGACTGTTCAGATGACTGAAAATGCAGAGTCAAACTCTGTAAGCAGCAGCTTTCTAAGAAAGTCAAATTATGTACTGATTGGTAACCTGCTCATTCAAGAGACCGTACTGCAAAAAGCTTTTGGCTCTGCTTGGGTGAAATTGGTGGAAATGAATGTACAGCTTCAGATAGTGGGAGACTGTAATGGTGCTTTGAATTAGCAAAATATCATAGGGCCATCAGATCACCCTACTGATGTTGCTAGAGTTTAACATTACTCAGAAATCTGCACTTGAGGAATTGTTAAAGAACAAAAGAAATTGATTTGCGAATTTAAACCTCTAGTGAAAAGAGACACTTTGAGAAACGTGTATCTGGCATGCTAGGAATAAGACATTTTTATTTTGATTTTTTTTTTCCAGCTGGAACCCGTGGTGATAAGCGTTCTGTGTTGAATAGGCACACTAGTCCTAAAGGAAGACCTAAGGAAATGACAATCATTAATTAACAAAGTATACTGGCAGTAGCCCTGCATAAAGTTGTAGGTTATTTTAGTCTTTAAAAGCATATTTAAATATACTTCAGGGAAAGGGGAAAAAACCCAACTCTGAAAG
>WEKY01005660.1:8476-18645 GCA_013390045.1 Picathartes gymnocephalus
GATCCCGATAGCTGCAGGCTGTTCTCTCTCCTGTTAGGTGTTTGCAGCACCCTGAGGAGGCCGAGGGGGGCGGGAAGCAGGGACTTGGCCCCCGTGGCACTCCCAGGGTGGAAGAAGGGGCGGACAGAGGCCCGGCCCGAGAGAGCCGTGCCAGCTGCATGGAACTGCATTCCCTTCTCCCTCAGGCAGGGAGGGGGAGGGAAAAAACGGCCTGGAAGAGCCGCAGCGCTGCCCCAAGGGAAAAGGGAGGGGAATGGGGCCCCTCCCCTCCCCCAGGCAGGCCGGGGGGCCCGTTGGCCCCGGGGGACTGACGGATCCCCCCACCCTGTTACCTTTACTGTGACTGGAAACAAAAAAGAAAGATTTTGGCTTCCTGCTCTTAAAATGTGGATTTTACAAAGGCGGTTCTAATATTCAAGTGCCTATCTTAAAGTTAGCCAATCCCTGGGCTCCCCAGATCTGTCAAAAGCTGTGCCTGGAGGAAACTGTAAAAGTTTTTCCAGGAGAAAAAAAGTCATGTTTTTTCAAACCATGACACCAACCCAGAACACTTTGTTGGTAAATATGAATGCTGTTTTGAGAGTTGAAAAAACAATAAACTTCTATTCTTACTAACTGTTACATCATTTACTGTAACATTCAGAAATTAACCAGATCTCACTTCACGAGATGCACATGACACTGACAATTTTTAATTTTTGTTTTTTTTAGTGTCAATTATTTGTCAAGGAAATACTGGAAATGCAACACTTTATAAGTTATCTAGCAAAGCATTTATACACATATTTCACTCCAAACTTAGCTAACATTGTCAAAAATAAGATGAGACTTAATGTTTGACTCAATGAGAGTCAGATTGCACATGAAGTTAAGAATGCATTTTAATATTTCTCTGGACTAGCACCATGCAGCATGTGTTTTATCCAATTTGTAGATCTACAAATAAGGAGGCCACTTTGAAGTTCACATACTTACAGGAGTGAAAGGAAGATTTTTAAGGAACCATTAATTTAAGGTTAATTTAACCTTAATTTGATAAAAAGCATGAAAAGGAAAGAAAAGAAATCTCTGTGCAGTAACATCCATTTGGCTGGATTGCAAATGGCTGTCTGGCTGAGATCCAGATCTCTTCTCATTACAATTTCAGCACTGTGGGATAGTTAAAGAGTAGAGGAGAAACTGCCGTGTTTAAAGTAATGTTGCTTATACTGCTGCTTAACCAAGGAATTAATAGCTGGCCTCTGGGGAATGTGGTTGGCATCTGGTTCATGGCATGATTGAGAGCGCTGCTGCAGAAACTGGAATACTAGTTATCTTATTAGTAGGTAGCCCTGATGTACATATTTATTACATACTATATCTTCTGTCAGAACTATTCTTTGTATGCAGAGTCTTTATGTATGATTCTAATTCCCTTTGCATTATTTATCTACAGTGACCAAAGATAAACACTGAAAAGTAGATGTACTATATAAAAAAATGTTTGGCTGATGGACTGAGTGAATCAATATACATATTTATATTGTATATATCACCAAAGGCCCCTCAGGTCTTTCCTGTAATTACAAGAAGTAATAAAATATTGCCTTAAAGAGCCAACATAAATGCTAAATCCAGAATTTATTAGAATGAGGACTCTACATTAGCACTCTCCAATTTTAAAAGTGCCAAAGCAAAAACTATTCATGTATCAAAAGGATAGAAATATCCAACAGGGATTTTTAAAAATCTGGTGGAAAGACAGTTTGGAAAAGATAGATTTATAGAGAGAAAATAGTAATATGATTCTGCTTCAGATTTTATTTGCTGCAAAAGGAGTATTTTTATGGCTTCATCTTCATCACAGTTCCCACTCCTGCCCATGCTGTCACAGCAAGTCACTGGATGTTGTTGCCATAGCAACAGCAATTAGGGGGAAAATTTGCTTTTTGTAAAATTAAGCTTACATTGAAAAGGATCAAAATCAGTGGTTTAACTCTAATGTAACTCCACCATTTGTAAATCAAGTTCAGTTTCCCTGAAGCTAGTGAAGTTGTGCTGCTCAAAAATTAGTCAAAATAAGATCACATTCAGAACCAGCAATGAGATGATTGTAAATAGTAGAAGCAGACCCAGAAAAAGCATGTATAATGGTTGAGTAGGCTTTAGCAATGAAAATGGATATAAAACGATATCTAGAGTTAGAAGGTCAGGTTCAGACTCACAATTTGCAGCTGATCATATTTTCTTCAGTGGCTCTATTGGATCTGGACACTGTCAGTCCCTATGGCTGAGCTACCTTTCCGGTGCAATACCTGGTCTTGAGTCTCTGTTTTGTCATCTCAAGAACCATCTTCTTTAGAAGAATAGGGAATAAATAGTATAAAAGTTAGAAACTAAGATGGTTTTCTGGAGTAAGAATTGCAGGTGAGGTTTTAAATAACATACTTCAGGCAGGGTGACATGTGCCTAAAAAGTTATTTCAGTGACTGTCTGGAGAGCTTTTATATTTTCAAGAAGTGAAGTATTTGCTGATCTACTCTTAACTGCAGATTTTTTTTTCTTCAGTGTAGTTGCCATCTTGTTTCTCAGCTCAAAATCAGGGAATCTTCTTTACATTAAACTTTACCATCCTTACTCCCCATTTATCCTGCCCAATACTGATTTCATTGTGCTTATTCTAGCTTTTTGTGTCATTGAAAGTTGAGTACATCTTTCAACACACTACTTTGTGTTGCAGAAGCAGTGAGAGAAGTGTTTGACTAGAGTGACTAACCAGATGTAGGAATGTACTATAGGCTGGCTCTCATAACCATTTTTTTTACATGTGCTTCGAAACAGCCAAGCTGTGTCTAACGTGCCCGCCGGGGCTTATGCAGCCCAATGGCATGACATTTCTACCCAACAAATCACTGGACCTCCAGTTGAACTGTCAAGTTGTATACAAACGATTTCAGAGAAGCAGGAATCAATTAGGTCAAATATCATCTCAAGCAGCTCAAATGTTGGCAGCAAAGGTGATAGAATTGAGGTCCAGTTTGCAAATTAATGAATTAATGAACATGAACACTCAATACTGAATATAAAAGCTATTTGGTGATTTGAGTTTTGCTGTGGGAGTGAGAACCTTTCAAGAATTCTGAGTTTTAACGACATCCTAGCAGGGGGGATTACATTTTATTGGACATTCTGCCCCATACTTAAGTTCTTATTCTTAGGTAAGAAGATATTAAACCCTTATAATTTTTCTTAGCTGTGGTGAACTATAAGCTGTTTTCATATATCAAGTGACACCTAAAGCTGGATTTTAAGCTCCTGTAGGTCTGCTGTTAAATGTCATTCATGGCATGCATTACACTAATAAGTAATGGTACATTCACAAGGGTGTGACCAGTAGATTGTCATACAAATTTATTTTGAGATCGTTATAAATACACTTAGGAAAATCAAGGTATTACAAATGATCTGGGACAAAGATAACAGTAGCGTATTTCCAAACTATATGCAGTATTAAAATCAATGTGAGAAGACCTTGAAGGTATTGTTTTTTAATGTCAGAACTTCAAGAACGATGTTATAGAACATATGCACAAGAGTGGTGCAAATGAGGAATAGAATAACAGTGAAACTTTAAGTAATTTCATCCATGTGGGAGAATAAGTGAATAATAATTTGCTGATGGTAAATGTGTCACAGTCATAATGATTTCTTGGACGGGAAATGGCTAGTAGGGACATTACTTTTCTGTAACATTACTTCAGGTAACATCTGCAATTTCTTCAAAAAACATTTATGCCTAAATGAATTGTCAGTAGTCTTTCATTAAGTATGAATTATTTTAAAATAATTTCACTTGTGTAACCTGAAAAACACTGTAAAGGTTTGATGCCACTTTATTCCTAGACTTCATCCCTCTGACGTAGCTGTAGTTTTTGCCATTAATTTCACTATAACCAGAATCCTGCCAAAATATATCTACTGGCTGTAGACACAGAACTGTATATAATCTGATTTAGGACATTTTTTTTTTCTCCCTTTTCTGTGATCAATAACCTCCTGATTAATCATGCTCAATGAATTATGAAATACAGAAATGAAACTAAAGATCAAACTTTCAAGTAATGAATAAGCAAGGTACAATAACAGTGGAATATCTTACAGGAATACAAAAGAAGAGCCAATTAATATCTAGGGAAAGAAGAAAATATAATCACTATTTATAATTTTCTACCCGCTGAAGAAGGTAGTCTTTTAATAGTCAACATGTCTTTCTTACTACAATGCTTGAGCTTTAAATAGTTTTACCAGTTTTGATTTAGGATAACAAAAATGTGAAGAAAAATGTTTATCTATTACTTTAAGTGTTTTTGCATCCATGAGCTGTTTTGACAGATATAAGAAATGCTTAAAAGTTACAGAGGGGAAAAATGCAGTTTACAAAAATGTCAAAACCTTATTAACTTCAGTTATGAGTAGATTTTTAATAAAGAGATTCCAGAAAGGTTTATTAAAATAAAATTTTAGTATTATTTGAAAGACATGCAAACTAATGTGTTTCAGTATACTTAACAGAAGCATAGAGATATTTCTGTATTGTTATTTGTAGTGTTTGAGTGGTTTTTAAAATTTACCCATGAGATATTCCAGACTTTTGACTTCAATGGAAAAAAAAAAAAAATTTAAGTTTCTAAACATCTGATCTGCAAATAACTGCAAATATAGCTAGTTACACTCATATCTCAATTTTGAAAAGAAAATGGGCTTGGTAATTTTTTGTAGATTTGCATTTAAGAGCTTAAAAGTTATATTTTTTATCAATATTAGACCATGAAGACAATCCTTCAAGATGTATATCTTGATATTATGAACTCTTGAAGCAAAGAGATTCATTATTTAAAAAGAAGCAAGAGAAGTGCTAATAGATTACATTTTTGTGACCTTCTGCTTTAGGAGAATTGATCTTGTAAAATGGAAATGGGTGATTTCTCTGCTTTAAAATGTATTATACTAATACTCTCTGACCTTTTCCAAAATTATGGCTCAATGATTATAAATATACTTTCCAGATTAACCAGTAACAGTTTTTTGAAGGACAAATAGGTGATCCATATTGTGAAGGATCACAATCACAGTAGCATGAACCCAGTAGCATAACATATAGATACAACCAGGTCTATCTTATATAATTTCTGGGACTGCTGTTTTATTTTGGTTGGATATAGATTTACTTGAAATTAGACCAAAAATTCAAAGAAAAACAGACCTTCTGAAAATTAGAACAAATTAAGTGATATGAAATTAAGTAAATTGAAATTCTTATTACAATATAGAAGTGGTTCAAGGAATGAAAGGCTCAGAAGACCAGGAAATATTATTCTTAAAACTTCAGTTTATAATTTTAGACAAGATAAGTGGACAAAGTGTGGGTTCAAATGAGGAATACCAGCATAGTAGTCTTTTGTTTACAATAGGAAAACCTGATCTTTGCTTAGCACTGACAATATTCTAAAGAAGAATATGGATGTCATCATTCATTAAAAATTTAAGCTCATACGTACACATTAAGTTTTAAAAAAATTATTTTATACTTTAATTGCTTCCTTCACCTCATATAAATATTATGTGGCAAGAAGTACTGTTAATACACTAATTACTAAGGAATGTATGATCATGTTGTGCCCCATTGTTTTGTCACTATGATATTTGCAACATTTGATGGACCTTGACCTAGTCATAACTCCACAAAGTACATTGAAAACAGAAGTTTATTTCAAATCTGAAGTTCATTGCCTTATTCATCACCATGTATTTTTAGTTATCGCAAAGTAAATTTCAGAATTATGAGAAGTCTTGGCATGTGTTACAGAATATTTCAGAAGAAGTTGCAGTTAAATACTTAGAACCTGTGTCCTGCTGGGTGTCATTGCATGGATGTATATGGAATGTGTGAGAGAGGTATTGACAAACGTTTCAATCCTTGTTAATAGGAATAGGCAGGACTTTTTATATTGAAACTTCAACAGTTCACTGCCTCGAGCATCAGCTAATTTGTGTTTCTGAACCATACAATTACACAGAATAATTTAGCATCCAGTGCTTCTAGTTCTGCCTATCGAGCTCCATTTTTGTCTTTTTAATCAAATGTAAAACTTTTGATAAATGTCACTGCTGTCTTTGAATGTCCTTGATCTTTAGCAGGTTTGCTGTAGTCGCACAGAGTTGATCATGAAATATTCTGCTCACATTTGTAGAGACAACACCAAGGGGGCATCTGAACTGACAGTTTACACAGCAACAATTCCCTCTGACACATGCAATGATAGAAGCTGGAAAGGAATTCGGACATGCCCTCAGCTCTGAATTGGCTTGGTTCTATTCACATAAATGGCTAGGCTGAATCAATGTGTACAGAGAAGCTTTCTCAATAAAATAAACGTAATCTTCCTAAAATCAAATTAAAAGCCCTAATAGAGGCTTTTGTTATGAGTGTGCCTCAACCTCTTTTCCTGCCTGTGTACATGCTCTGCCTGTAGTGGCCCCCACAGAGCTGATTGGGATGTTCCATCCTCCTCCAGTTTAGGTGCTAAATCAAAGACAGCTTTGCGTGCTTCTCTGCTGTGGTGCATTGGTACACCTAAGAATCACGCAGCAGATTACCTTAAATCTGTATGTTTTACCAGGTGCTGATCTTCTCTCCTGTGCCACTTCTATACAAGTTTATTTCCCCTGATTTTGCCCTTGTTCTTCCTATATGTATAAACGAGGAGAAAATGAGTCCCAGTGTCTCTGTAGCATACCTTTCTTTTATCTGTCATACTTTTTGCTCTTAATTTGAAAGATTTCAAGTGCTGGAAAAAGATTAACATGAGGCATGCAAATTGGTAGCACAATATTCTTTCATTCTTTTATTTAAAGAGCGCTGTCCCAGTGCCAACTCATACTGGTTTATAACAGGGCCATATTCATTCTTTTATTTTGTATGGATGAGAAGCAATGAATGATGTTGTTTTGCACATTTCTAAGATCTAGAAGAGCGACAGATAGAGTAACAAATCTTTCACTAACACTACTGAATCTATGTCTGTCCCAGAGTAGGACTTCCAGTGTCTTAGTTCTTGGTAAGGGGAACCACAAAAACATACTCTTTATGATTGATTAGGCATTGTTTCAGGAATGTACCCATTATAAGGTGATGAGATTTTATGTTGTATCTGTAGAAGCAGTCATCTGGTTGGTGGGAGTGAAAAACCATCTGATGTTTATTCTTACGTTGATGAGGTTGGAGATTTTTATTGCACTAATAGGATGTATGTTAGAAAGTCATACCACAAACGAGCATTTATTACTATTAAAATATTTTTAGCCTGGGGAGGGAGAATAAAGTTATGCTTTTTCTATTTTTTTTTCAAGTGGGCACTGATAAGAGGATTTCTTTAGGTTTTCCAGAAAATGTAACTATTTATCTCATTAATTTCAGTTAAAAAGCTCTAAACCAATATTCATTTGAACATTAAATCAACTGTAGACTAATGACCGCTGAGAAGGTCCAAACTTTCTGTCTTTTCAGTGCACAGAAAATAGCATCTGGCTTCCCTTCAGCATAGTTAAAAGACTTCTGTATAAACAGCCTCTTACAAGGTTCTAAAAATGACAGACAAAAATGAAAGATTAAATTTTAATTTATTCTCATCACTCCATATATTCTCTGGTGTATGGCAGGAGGAATTGCATGTGGTACAGTGCTAATCCTATGTTGGCAGCACTTTCAGTTACTTTAACATATTTAGAAATGTTTCCTGATGTCTAAATTTGAACTTTCCAAACTCTTTTCCATTAATGGAAAATTGTAGCTTGCAGCCTCATTTTGCTTTATCTAGCATTGTTTCTCCACAGATATTTTAAACATGGAGGGAAGAAACTTTTCTACTTCTTATTATAAAGTGACCATATGGTGGGGAAGTCACTGTCTTTTAGGATTCAGCATAGTAAAAAAATATACCTGTGAACCCTAATGCTTTGTCTTTGTGTATGCCTACAGGTTAGGTTTGACATTTCTGTCTGGCATAGCCGTTTGTGATCTGATATTCCATACTGCTGATGTTAAGTGTTCTATCTGTTACTTATAGGTAATATGACCTTAAAACTGTTTTCAATCTCTTTATGGTAGTAAACTAGATTGGACTTTTATTTATGCCAAGTCATGGCAGTGAAAGAATACAAAGATGAGCAGCAACCCTCATCAAAAAAAAAACCCAAACCCAACCCCCAAAACCCATCATTTTTTATTTAAGAACAAACATAGCAGGAAATGGAATAAGAGCAAAAATACTTAAATAGGTAGAACAGGCTTTTCAACACAGAACTTTTTTGGTGTGTGGCGTCTCAAGCGGAATGGCCCAGCATTGTGTGCCTGCTGTGCCTATACTGTCTGGAGCTGCAAATCGAGGGAGGCCTGGAACCTTGCAACCTGCTGAGCAAATGCACCATGAGAGTCATCCAGTGAGGTAACAGAAACATTAGTCTTAAATTTCTATGATTGGATGGCTTTTGCAAAACAGCATCACTGGCCCTGAATTTTCTCCTTAAACTCTTTGTTCGAAGAGCTAAATAAGCTTTGTCCTGAGTCAATCACCTTCTATAGCAGCCATGCTACTTTAAACCACGTAATTATCACCCCCTGTTCAATGGTACCTCTGCATTTGTTTGGGAAAAAAACTTGTCATGCTGGACTGCACAGGGCTGAAATACATTGTGCATTTAAATCCACAGTCTTCCTATCTATCCTGGCTGGGGATCTTCCCTCTCTCTAATTACCATTCACTTGTCTGTGGGTTGTAATTAACAGATTAGCTAGAGAAGTTTGGAATTTTGGTACCTAATTTCCAGTACCTAAGTCTGGTACTTAGGTGCCATTCTGGGCATCTAGGTACTTTTTAGATCTGGATTCAGAAATTTTATTATGTTTCCTGCACTGCAGAAGAGGAGAGTATATCGATGCGCTTTGTGGTTGTCTGATTTCTAAAGAAGACTCCGTAATCTTTTAGATCAGCCATTTTTCAGGCACTTCATAAATTCTTAGTTGCAGTGATCGTCATTAGCTTTGTAGATTCTGCAATCAAGAATGAAGATAAACTGAAGCTATTCATTAAATATCTTTACTTCTTCAGATGCCTGAGCAATCAGTGTCGTGTGTATCAGTTCGACTAGCTCCATCTTTCTCTCTTCTCTGCAATAAAATCTACTTTTCATTATATATATGATTCACTTTTTGATCCATGCCTTTCTGATAAGGGGTCAGAGATAAAAGCTTTTTTGAACTCTCTTTGGACTTTAACTTCCCTCCTACATTGGTATTCTTTCTCTTAAATGACAAAACCTGTCCTTTCCATGAGTCAAAGCTGTGCTGGGTGTTGTAGATCTTCCCTCACCATTAGCTTCTTGTCAGAAGTTGAGGACAATGACTCTTGTCATGTTACTGACATGTGTAAGAAGCTGATTCCCAGAACAATATTCTTATTCCCAAGGAAATTAAAAAATACTTCTATAATTTCAGTGGTACTCTACAAACCTTGAGTCTTCCCTATTGATTAACCTGCTTGGAAAGACGTCTTCATGCCACTTAAGCCCAGTAATATGGATTTAAAAGAGGCTTAAGAAGAGGGCACTAGAAAAAAAGACTCCACTGTTGTGGCACATAGAATAAAGTGAGGATTCAATTCATTAGCATGTTCCCTTTTTCTTCAGACAATGAATAAGATACAAGGAGGTAGAAAGGCACAGTTTTAAGAGAAGTGGATGAAGTGACAGTGCCAGGTTCACTTCTGTGTGTGCAGTAGGACTAAGGCTCTCAGACTCTTGTTGAAGAAAATTGGAAGCTGGCAGAGCCTTTGCTGAATTAGGCTGTTGAAAGTCTGCTCTTCCATTTTGCAAGAAAATTTCCAGTAAAGAGAAGCATGTAATAAATTCTTACCTCTCAAGCCTTCTTCATGGAAACCATAGCTGTAGCTGTTTAGTACTGTAGATAGAGGCCAGAAGGAAATATTTAAGACTCAATCTGCTCTATTATGGGAAGCAAGTAGTTTTTGGGGCTACATTGTTCTGAAACAGTTTTTAAAAATTGGATTATATAAGATCTTCTGTATAAAGTTTGGAATTACTTAGATTTTCTCTAAAGCCACAGAGATTCTCAC
>WEKY01005662.1:7434-46531 GCA_013390045.1 Picathartes gymnocephalus
TCTCCGCTCTCCCATCCCACCGCCTCCCGGCTCGTCCCCGACCTTTCCCCCTCCGCGGGTGTCTCCCAGGAGCGGTGACTGCTCCCTCCGCCGCAGCGCTGGCTCTGCCCCGCCGAGCCCCTCCGGCTGCCCGCGGCCGGGGGCAACACACGCCGCGGGCGGGCAGCAGCTCTCTCCTCCCCGGGTTCGGATCTGGACGGACAGGATTTACACGTATATGCCAGCGTGCCACAGCTAGCACCACACAGCAGCTCCCCGGCCTGGTTTTGCACCCAGTTCCTGTGCCCTGACTGGGTCTTGTGCTCCGTTTCACTAAGCCATCTGTCCCTTCTCTGTTTTAGCCGGGAGAGCCTTGCTCCCACTTTGGCGTTGCAGTTTGCTGCTGTATAACTGGGAACTGAAGGTGCAATACTGAGTGCTTAACTCCAGAGAGACTTGCACTCTTTCCTCTTGAATACTCACTCTGGGAAACAACCAAGAACATGAGACTCCTGCAAAAGAGACTATAAGCTTATGCTTGGGTAATCTAAGTGACAGAGAGAGATTCTGCACTGACTCATATTGATGGTGGTTGCTGTTTGTATTGCGATAGCTGCTTCACAAGGTCCCTGCAAGGTTGGAACCAGCCCCATGAACACTAGGCACTGTGGGATCATATCCCAAGGGGGAGACTTTATCCCAGGTAAATGTTTCTCTCCCGGAATAATTTTGCAGTAGAGCAGCAGGAATGATTCTTTCCCCTATGAGAACATACAGAGCAATACAGAAGTCATGTTCTACACTTCATGCCATTACACAGCATGGCTGTCGGCTAAAAAGGATCCATCCATTGAAATCCAAAATCAAGCTGTCCAGTGTTACGGCAGATGCAAGTAGGAGCACAAAGTCTCTGGAGCAAAAGCTCTTGTCCCTAAAGGCTGGCTCAAGATCTTTATGAGGATCCCATAGACTTTAGCATTGCATCCCAGGTGGTAGGTCCGGTGTTCTGGTTCTGAAGGGATTCAGATCAGAGACTGCTGTCCGAGCCACCAAATCACCCACTGTGCTTCCCGAACGAGGTGACCACTGAGGAGTTTCTAAGCAGCTTCCCAGCCAAATACTGACTCACAGCAATCTTACTTTCTGACTGAGATCTGCTGAGACCCCTTACCCACACAGGTGCTGCCTATAGCTCTTGTCCCCGTACTTGTGCTGCGAAGGTCCCAGAGTGAGTGGGACAGTGATCTGAGCTACTTTTTCATCACTGTGGTAATATTTTGGCAGATTAAAAATACTTTACTTTTATAAAAAGAGAGTTTCAAAAGAGATTATATTTCAATCAGACTGCTCCCCAGCAAATAGTTCCCAGGGCAATAGGATGTAACACTACTGAAGCCAATAAAGAGGCCTAACACACATCCCCCTTCCCAGGAGTTGTGTGTGCCCTGAGTGGGCATAGGGCATGGCCCAGGAAAAACTTCCAGACATCCTGAGTCTTCAAATGAAAACATGAACAACACAGTCAGTGTCCCACACTGTAATTGTGCAAAACTTGTTAGACCAAGAGCTCTAAAAGAAGAACACCCTGGAGCAGAACCTTGGGGGTGCCTTTTTTTTTTTTTTAATTTTAACTTAAAAGTTTGAGGGGCTCTGGCAGGCTGCTGCCTGCTGGCATGTGCGCTTTCACATCACTGTGATTTCAGTTCTAACTGTACTTGCAGGAACTTTGTCTTCGGACACTTAATCTTCTTAGCACAGCTTTCAAACCCTTGAAAAACCAATGGCAAGAGAGCAACAAAAGGCTTCTCTTTCACTCCTGTTACTACTACTAGAGAGGAATTAGACCATAAATGTGAAGTGGGGTCTAAAAGCATTATATTGAACCATGTTCACTTTTTTACACTAGTATTTCACATCACCTTTCAAATTTCCACTTTTGGTGGAACATTGAGAAAATTACTGCAGAAAAATAATAATGTAACTATTACAGTTTTCATATTTAAGCTTCTGGTGTCATTTTGATTTTGAATTTAAAAACACTTTCAAATAAGATTTTTTGTATGACTAAAATAAAATGTTTGTTAGCAGTAGTAAGTAAATGGTTCGGTTTTATTTTCATCAGCTCCTAGTGAAACTGAGAACTACTTTTTGAAACTGGATTTTTTTTTTCAACAGCTAAAGGATGTTTTATTCTTTGGTGTGTTTAAAATAAATTTAAGAGACTAGGAAAAAAAAAGACGTTTACGTTGTTTTGTTAAAAGAGCCAAATACAATTGTGGGTACCCTTTTATCATAATTCGTTCTGAATTATTGAAAATTACTTCTCACTTCCGAGTGTGCGGGGCACAATGTTCGTGGATTTGTGCCATTCTGATTCTCTGCTGAGCTAAAGAGCAAACTCTGAGGTACAGAGGTGCACAGCCATTGTGTTGAGGGCGTGTGCTGTAGCTATAAAATACCACAGCATGTGGCAGGGAAATGCATGTTGGCTGGCATGAAACACGTGATGGCATCTTTAATACAGCAAGGTAACAGTACAGGGGTATGAATTCAATAATATTAGTTTTTCACTGAGACACATATTGGGAAAGAAAGTGGACAGAAAAAGAAATCTGCCTCCAGAAACAGAAAATACCCAGGATCTGATGAATCCTTGGCCTGACTCCATCTCTTCCAGTAGTGTAATCATATGGGAACTGTTCAGCCTGGGAAGCTCAGTGGAGAGCAATGGATGCATGGCAGGAAGAGGCTGATGGCAATGTGCAAGTGAAGAATTAAATCCTGCAGAACTCTTGAGGGGAAAAACTTTACAATTAGTTTTTCTTCCTTTACTTCAGCACCTGAGGTGATGTAGCCTAGCAGGAGAGGGATTAAAAATGCAATTTTTTGGATCAAAGTTAATTTGTCATGCTGCTACCCTCATGCTGGGAGATGATTAAGGCATTGAAATCTGACCTCTCTCCATTAATTGCTAAAGGGTGGTCTCCCACAGATCCTATCAGTGGAGCACAGTGGAGGACTGTGTTTTATCTGCTGTTTTTGTGCTGCCTGGTGCACACTGCAGTGATGCTTTTCCCCCTCATGCTGTCAGTAATGTCTGCTCTGTGTATGCTGGTTTCAAAATATGATACTTGAAATAATGGGAGTAGGAACTAAAAGGACAGGATGGGCAGGGGATGAACAAGGGAAGGGGGTCTTGGGGAATTTACATTTACATTTACCTCCAAAATAGGTTTAAAGTAATGAAAAGACACTCTTCCTCATAAAATCCATATGTAATTGTTGTAGGACCCATTATTAATTTTCCCCGTGGGGATAGTGGGTCAATTAATTCTTTTGTATCCCAATGACCATTTCAGTGTTAGGTCCAGAAGAAGCAATAGGAGGTTTAGAAGATGTCCGGCCTCTCTTCAGTTTTTTGTGTGGCATTTCTTCTTGTTTTATTAGATGGTTTTATATCTGGTTTCAGGCCCAGGTTTCAGCTTTTCTCACAAACTTGTTCTCTTCACCCCAGAAAGCAGGCAGCAGATCAGTTTACCAATCTACCCAGGATCCCTGTGGTTCAAGAACCTTATTAGAGGGAAGAGAAGAATTTGTATTTAAAACTTTTTCTTTCTAGTAATGTATTCTGTGTATCTGAGGAGAAATAGAATTATTTAGCTGTCTTCCACCCATTTGACATCATCACTGCAAGCTTGCAATATGTCTGGAAGCAAGATTGCCTCTGCAACTTTCACACTGTTTATATGAGTAAATGATCAAGTGTTCCTCTTTACTGTTGTGAACACTTGAAAAATATAATTTGCTTGCCTTGATTTTTCAAATAATTCTCTTAAACAGTTTTTAAATTTATACCATATAATTTTCACATTGCTCTGGATTAATTATGCATTTCTTTCAACAAGGAAATGGTAGCATTCATTTATCTGATATGGCCATTCAAACCAAGAAAGTTTTCAGTTTAGTATTCACAGCTTCCTGGACATGTGTGGGTGATACTCAATATTAGCTACATCTGAAGGTTTGGCAAGATGTCTCCAAACAACTCATAAATAGAAGTAAATTAACTTGCTCTTCCACTGCATCTTTTTCAGGTTTGAAAATGACTCTGAAGCAGAACCTCAAATTCCAATATCCACAGAGGCAGAGAGCAAGGCCTTGAATTCTCCCATCTGAACCTTTCAATTTCATTTCAAAAGAATAATTGACTAGATTCTTAATCGTAAATAACTGTAGCCTGGCAGCACATAAGTTTCCTGCAATGGAGTCCTATCAAGGAAATTTTGTGGTCATTTCTTTTCAGCTTTCTCAGCCGTTGAACCATAGCTGGACTTTAATGCTGACCTGAACTTGTCAGGGCCCAGCCTCCTTCCCTTGAGAATAGTGAATGTTTCCCAGTGAAAAAACTGTAAGCTTTGCATAAGTGGGAAGTTTAGGATCAGTATAATTATATTCACTTTCCCAGCAAGAAGTGAAGAACCAATAAATAGCAGGCATCAAAGTGTCCTCACTGCGTGGCATTTAACTGATAGCTTATAACTGAAAATTGGGGCAGATGTCCATGTTTGTACAGTGTCCATCATGCTTTTTCTGTGGGCTGTGTGAACAGAAATCTTCAAAATCAGTATGTGGAAAGACAAGACCTTAGGTTTGCCTCCATCTGACTTCTGACACATTGGAAGTTCAAACATTCCGAAGTTGCATGAGGGTGTTTTCTTCATTGTGAATTGAGCAGCAGTGCCCTGTGTTGCTCTTGGAATGCAGAGTTACCCCATTTGCAGTCAAGGATAGAAAGCAGATTGCAACCACTCCACAGAAGCACAGACTGGGTGATGGTGGATGGTTTTCAGGGAAGTGGGACACTCCAGGGATAGCGTGCTTGCTAATGGCTAAGTGTATTTGTCCTCATGGAAAGTATCTCCTACTTTCCTGTGAATTCAAATAGTTAAAAGGGATCAAAAGAAAAGGAGGTATGAAAAAGGTCATAATAAAGAAGCTTTGGCTGTATTATTTTGTCTCATTGAGAGCTGCTGGTTGTTCTAAACAGCCATTCCCTTCACCAGACTGTTTGGAGGGTGCAATAACCACCCATGGAAACACATCCTACAAAGTATTGCTAGGCTGTGACAGCCCAGCTGAGATCTCTTTCTTAAAAAAGGTAGAAGGTCTTCCTCCACTCCCTTTGGGTGCCCCAGACTTGTCCAAATAAACTGGCAGCTAGCGAAATAAAATTATTTTCTGGGGAAAAAAAGAATTGTCAGCTGTGCACCAGGCTTCATGTGAGAGTGTTTAAATATCTATTGATTAAGGAGCCTGAGTAAAGCACATCGAGTGTTGTATCCAGCAAGGATATTAAGCGTAAGGAAGAAAGGATAATGCAGAGAGAAGCTCAAAATACCTGGGTGGTACTCCCCAACAGAAAGAGCCATTGAGTTTGTCCCTACAAAGGTGCGAATCAATTGCTGCTGCCTTGCAGCATTGGCATTGGCACCAACCATAATGTCCCTGTAAAACTCAAACTGCAAACAGAGCTGTAGCACATAGTGATGGATTTATTCTCATTTACCCAAGTCTCTGCAGAGCTCTTCCACATAAAATCTGTTTACCTTGTACTCTGTTCCAAGACTACACTTTGTTCCTAATTAAGAAGGTAAATCATAAAACCTACTTATGAAACCAGTATTTCATGTAACTAAGTATCATCTGGGTAAACTTTTATCACTTCAGTTGTTCCTGGCAGAGTGAGTCTGAAATTTTATAGCCCTAATACCCAAGTCTTAATTAAAATAGCTTTGACTTTTTCCTTTGGATGCGTTCTTCTCTCTGTGGGTATTACAAAATTAAGCAGGTACTGCCACATTTTAATTGTTTATAGATAATTCACTTGTGTCATTATAGACTAGATGCTCTATCAGCCTAAGGCAACAGTGCAGGAAAACCTAAATGCAATTAAAAAGGAAGTAGTCAGACACTCCATTAGTTGTGTTCTACATTAGGAAAGCTCTGTAAGCTGAGGAATTTCTAATTCTACATATACAGAGTCTACTCAGTCAACTATAAACCTGACAAATACAATATTTTCTTGTCTTATTTTCCTAGGCGTTTTTTCTGTTCCCTACAGTGCCAGGGCAACAGGAAAAAGGAGAAGGAAACTGGCAGGACTTAATTACATTTGTGTTATCAGTGTGTAAGAGCCCAATTAAGAGCAATCATGCTGAATTTTAAAGCATATTTTGTCATCTAAAAAATAAAATGTTCAAAAAAAGGAGAAAAAAAATCATCTCCATTCAATAAATACTTGTGAATATTTCTAAGCTTCAGCACAACCTTTTGTACGTGTGTCTTCCTTTGAGCTCCAGTGCTTCTGCTGAGCTTATTTGAAAGTGACACTGAAAATTTACCTCAGTACAATTATTCTGAATTCAGCCTCATTCTTTATAAATGCTAATTCTGAGGCATCCTCTCCTCCTGTTCATGTCTGTCCTCTTTTATTCCGTCTAAACACTGTGGAGCCTAGAACAGCACATTCCTAAGATTCCTCCGAAGTGTTGACTCCTGGGTTGGATGTGGTCAGTCCGGGGGAAACCAGAATAGCTGAACACCACGCGTGCCCACTCCCAATGCCTTTTGGCACTGAGATGTGAAATGCAACCGTAAATATTTTGAAGTTTCACCCCTTTTAGGTTGGTACACAGCATATGACTCACTGGCTGTTGCACAGAGCCTGTTTGCTGTTGCAGAAAGCAGATGATACTGTTATTATGCAAAATCACTTCCACCCACCCTCGTGACTCACCAGCACGTCACCAAACAGGATTTACATCAGATTCAAAATGTATCTCCATTACCATTCCCATCTCAGCAGATTACTTATTTCTTCCTTCCACTCCTTCTCTGAATGACGACAACACGGCCGTGTTTTCCTCTCGGAAGCAGAGCAGGGCTAGAGGCTGCTCCTGCCTGCTTGAGCTCCGTTTGCCAGAAGCCTTTCACTTGCAGACAGAGCACAAACGCCGTGTTGCAAGGGCTGCATCGTCCCTCTCCATTGAATGACCAAGCCCTTTTCCTATAATGGAGGTTTCCCTCTTCAGCAGAGATTTTTCTTGCCTCTCTTAAGATGAGTTCCATTAATTTGTATCTTGAAGAGTTGATTCATCTGTGAATCAA
Organism: Picathartes gymnocephalus; assembly: GCA_013390045.1. Lineage (NCBI taxonomy): Eukaryota > Metazoa > Chordata > Aves > Passeriformes > Picathartidae > Picathartes > Picathartes gymnocephalus. The sequence goes on from WEKY01005662.1 coordinate 14,581, forward strand.
CGTAAGGTAGCACTGATCTCAGCTTGCTGTGATGTGATAGTCTGTAAATGGTGTCTGTAAATGGTGACGACTCAAGGGCTGCTTGACTTAAGACGGATTCATTTGCCCCAGTTTAAAATTGTTACACTTCTTAACACCACAGTCAAACAAACTGCAGTGGGAAGTCTGTCAATTAGAGAAAGGAAAACGAAGATAATCTCCTTTTAGAAAAGTTAGTCATTCTCCTGTGGTAAGACACTACCTCAGTCTTGCGGAAGCATCTGGTAATGATACAAATAACTAAATGCATTCTTATTTATTTGAGGAATTCTATTAAATGGTGAATTTCATGGTTCTCTGCTCTGGCATGCTTTGTGTCTAAATGTGAGTAGATAACATATAAGTGTCTTTGAATATTTGGGCTTAAATTAAATTGAGATTGGATGGATTTGCAAATGAACATGTCTGGAAATTTGGAAATTTAGCTCTCTGCCTCATTTATAAACTGCAAAAAGGGAATATTCCAGCCTTTGTGTTGCTGGCAAAATAAATACACACATGGTACGGGATATCATGCCAGTGGACCACCTATGACATATGTATAAACACTAGGATATGTATAAAAGCAAAGAGGTCTACCAGGAAGATCTATCCTGAGAAGTATCCCAGCTGCTTTTGAGAAGGCATGAGCTCATTCAGGCTGAGAACATTCTCTGAATTTTTGATTCAGCCAGCTGCTCTTTTCAGAATGAGCTGTGCTGCAGACCAAAACACTGCTGGAGGGTACCATCTCTTTGTCCATTAGGTCTATCCATGACATATTTTCAGTGCCCAGGTGTTCATCCAGCTTCACCCTGCCCCTGCAGTGTGCTGTGGGTGTATTGTGCTACACCTGTGCAAGCAGAGCAGCCCGAGTCAGCTGGCCCCAGAGGAGAGACCGGCAGCTGGGGGGGACCAAGTGTTTGCTCTTTGCACATCTGATGGTTGAAACAAAGCCATGAGCCTGAACCTGCTGTGTCTGACCACAGCTGATCACTGATACAATCCCTGTGCACTCAAGGCTTGGCTGGGTTCACACTTGGCAGCACCTATGTTTCATGTTCGGTGCGTGATTCACCATAATGCTAGGGAAAAACCTCACAAATTTAAATAGCTTCAGGAAAGGTTAAAAAGCAACAGCTAAAAAGAAGAAAGCAGCTTTGCAAAACAGTGATTTATGGAGAGCTCCAGGTAAGAACTGCCGCTTGAGGAGGTTGGAGACATCACAGTGTGGAAATGAAGCCTGTGGGATTCAGTTAGAGATGAAGACATGTAACCCTATCTATGGCCCACTACAGTCCGTGGGGATCCAAGGAACAGAGAATATCACCTGCTCAGCCAGAGGGGATTCAGGCAGACAAGCAAAGCACTTAGTGATCCAGGTAGGATCCAGATGGACACGGGCCTCCCACTGGCCCCATGTCTTACCTATCATCCTACATTTGATGATCTTAAAGGTGTTTCCAACCTAAACAATTCTGTGATTCTGCCAGGAGATCTCAGCTGCCTTATGGTGTGTGAAATGGCACTGGACACCCCTGCTCTCACAGCACTAACAAACTGCTCCTCAGGTTGTCCATGGTGACAGCTGAGCCAGCTTACATGCAGACAATACCGTTTTTGCTGTCTAGAGCTGAATTTCACACTTTGGTTAAGCTGCCTTCTGTTTGCTAACTCTGCTCCTCCCATTCTTTTGCAGGAAATGCTCACATCCTGGTTCCTTTGCCATGTTATACGAAAAGGTTGGCTACTTCAAAATGTGTTGCTTTGAGATATTGTCCTTTGCCAATTTTTGCTGATGATAAGACAAGGTGTTAGTAATTACATGAAAAAATTAGTTCTGTAAAGCAGAACCACATCCAGAGCTTGTGAAATTCACAACTATCTTTTGAAACTTGAATTTCATTGTTGTGGAGGCCTCTTGTGGGTTTGTTGGTTCTGGTTTGGGTTTTTTTGGTTGTTGTTAGTTCGTTTGTGGGTTTTGGGGGTTTTTGTGGAGTGAGTGTTTGTGGGTTTGATTGGTTTGGTTTTTTTGGGGTTTTTTTTGGTGGGTTTTTTGGTTTTGTTGTTTTTGTTTGTTTGTTTGTTTGTTTGGGGTTTTTTGTTGTTTTTGTTGGTTTGTTTGGATTTTGTTTGTTGGTTTTTTTAAAATTTTAATTAGAAAATAGTTCAAGAGGAACAATGTATCCACATAGTTATTTTAAACAAAAAAGGATTTTATATTATTATTCTGGTTTGACTACTACATTCCTTGGGGTCAGCTGTGTGAGAGCCAATGAGAGATACAAAAGCCTGAATTAGGAACCTGAACTGTCCTCCAGCAAAGCAGAACAACAGGAAAATTATAGGTTTGATTTAGCATTTTGAGTGCAATCCAAGTCTGACAGAAACAAGTGACAAAAGATCATTAACTGAAATAGGTATAGCATGTAACCTGCTCATTTAATCTTCAAGTTTTGAAGCTCTGAAGTTTGAAGTGCTTGAATGAGAAACGTACCTTTTTATTACAACAGCTTTTTTTCACAGAAACAGAAGAAAATCCTTTTCTGTCTTAAGTAATACCTTTTAATAAGGTCAGCTGAAATACTTAATAAATCTAAAACTGATTTTTAAGAATTGGAAGTGGGTTTTTTTTTAAAGAATGTAAAGTTATATTTACCTAATTATATTAATGTCTTAATATATTTTCCATTAGAAAATATCCCAAAATAATTTGAAACCACTACTTTACAGCACTAACCACAGTATTTTTTAGAAAAATACCAAGACACAGGTACCATAATTCATTCTGATATCAGCTGGGCTAAGTCTTCCTAAATAGTTTAATTATCAGTTTTCCACAGAATTTGGTCCCACTCAAAAACACTCAAGAGTATTGGGTTTGAAACTATTATTTGTATTACTAGTGACTGCTACACAGTCACAGAACATGGTGGCAGTAAATGCCTACTTAGCCTCTACAAAAAATACACCCAAGCCCATGAGGTGTGTTGGTGTTTCAAGATGGCTTTAGTGCTATCCCCTTAGAGATACAATTCCAAAAGGTTTGGTTCTTTCATCCATCTTCAATGCCATTGGACCACCTCGTATCTTCAGAGGGGGAAAAAGTCCTTTGCAAAAAGAGTCAGCCAAAGCTCTCTCTCAAAGCTGGGCAAAGGTGTTTTTCTAAACCACAGCATTTCCACAAAGTGAGAAGCCGAGGTCAAGACCTGAGGGAAACTGGATTAAAAGCACCTCTAGCTGGTAACAAAGACGCTCACAGATATGCACTTAAACACACACTTTTTTCTAAATTCTTATGAAAATTTAGCCACTACAGGTGTGTCACACATTTTTAGAAACTAACCATTTTGGACAGTTTAAGTGAAGAATTCATATTACAACAGTTTGGTATTCAGGAAGAAACTTACTATTTCTATTTTATTCTGATGAAGTAAAATTGATATAAGCTTTATTCTTCAGTTTTGTACCCCAGTTAAAAACACCACTGATTTACTATTTAGCATAGAATTGTTCATCACTATTAATTTCAGATTTTGTTGCCACCAGGAATTAAAATCTGATATTTTACAGTTTCTCTGTAAGTGCAGACACACAGACCCTTACAATACCCTGCTGACATAATAGGTTCACTGCTGTAGAGCCAGGATACATCAGTACAGCAATGGTGTCAGAATTAATCCTTTTCAGATGTGGAAATACACTCAGCAAGTGCTACAATGGCATGTTAAGGCAGACCCTGCCACTTCACACCAGGCTGTGTGCAGGTAACTGCAGTGGCAGAGTAACTGCATCCCACAGGTTCAACACGATTTTAAATGGAAAATTATCTGCTGGAGGAAGAAAGAAGCGAAAGATACTTATTAGTTTAGAGCAAATGACAGTAAGGAATTCCTACAGGCTGTGGCTCTGCATTGCAGACATTTCTCTCTGTGCAAAGATTACTCATCATGGTCTGAAAAAGTAAATTTAAATTTGGCCTTACAGTGTCTCTAAAGGTGCCGAGCACTTCTAAGCCATCTGAATGCCCAGTGTATCAGTGACAGGCCAACAAAACCCCTGGTGCCATACTGGCACTCACACCTCTCCCACAATGGTCCCAGAAGCAGTACAGGTCTGTCACTTGGGGATCAACCTCTCTCTGGGTGCATTTGCTGTGTATTTCCTATTGCTTTCATCTAAGCTCATGATGCATGCTTTCATGTTTTTTCTGACACCTATTTAACCTTGAATTAAGCTGAAAGAACACTGACATAGGTAATTCTGATCCACAGTTTCACAAGGGGTAACTGGAATTTTTATGGATAGTTTGACTTCAACAGTTGGTGAAAACCGTGTCTTTTCATCTTAATTGTTTGCTGTGCCATTAGTAACTGAAAATGCATATATAATTTAATATTTCCAGCCCCTTGATCAGTGGAGCATAATGAGTAGATTGGCCAAATAATCAGCCTGTCCTTTGCCTCACAATACTTTGGGGCATTGATGATTGCTGCAGCATGATGGGCCTCAAGTCACATGCTCTAGAGCCTGGTCTGGGTTGGATGAGCCCTTACCAGCAGATTGCAAGTCTCTTGTAACAACACACAACACAGTCAACAAATACATTGTGAAATATAACCAATTCTGAAACAGTATTGTCCAAGAAAATAGTTTTAGTAATGGCTACAAGCTTTCACAAGGGTCAATGTGGCAAGTTAATCTGTTGCTAAGCTATGGGAGTTAAAGACAAGAATGCATCTGAATTTAGGGCAACCAAGTGTGGACTGCAGGTACTAAACACTTGTAAGAAAACCAGGCTGTTGAGAAGAGAGGAAAAATATCACTTAGCAACACGAAAACATTCAAAACTGCAGCCTCTGGCAGACTGGCAGTTTATAAATACAAGAGGAACAAAGAAAGGGAGAAGTATAAGAGTGTAAAGAAGTGGGAAAAGGGGGAAAATGGAAAAGTTGGAGTTGCAACAGGACAGAGAACTAAGAAATTCAGTAAAGAACATGCAATGAATGACCTGTGACAGAGTAATGTAGCCAAGGTGAAGTGACAGAGCAGAACAGGACTGGGAAGCAAGAAGGGCTGAGGCCTTGCCCCTGGCTGCTCTGCTGTGGGAAAGCAGGGCCTTACCAAGGGAGATTGTTCCATGTAACCCAGAGTGACACTTCTTACAGTTCCTTTTTCCATTCATGTTTACAGGTGAAGTTTGGTTGAAAACAGCTTTTCTGTTTTCTCTTAGCCAAAGGAGGTAACCAGAGCATAGGAAAACAGGTAGGGTTCAGATGAACCAGCTGGCAGATCTTGCGTTGGACTGACACTATTGCTCACACAAGGTAGAGAATGGCAAAACAAATGTGCAAGATAAAGTAACTGTGTCATGATTCCCTCTGTCCCTAGAGACCAGGAATTTCTCCTGAAGAGTCTGAAAGGAAAAGGCAACCTTCTGCCAGGCTCTACTAGAAGTTATCAAAGCCCTACATTTTAAATATTTGATTTAAAAATCTAAGTTTATTGTGGAAAGAAAACTTAGTAGCTCAGGAACTACAGGAATATTTTTACACATCAAAAAGCTCACAAATCTATTAAAAAGAGAGAAAGATTAAAAGGCTTGCATTAAAGTTCTACAGCCTTCAGCTGCAGGATTGCTCCTGCTGTCATGGGTGTGGAGAAGGGTTGAACATCGCAAAAAGAGATGGTACAGAAGTTTGGAAGCTGAAGACTTGCTTTGATGGCAAATGCATGTGAACCCTCAAATTCCTTCATTTAATACTTGGTAAAATAAACAGTAATAGTTAAGAGTGTAGTCAAAGAATCCACCTTTAAAATATTGAAATCTCATACTGTACCTTAAATTAGACATATACCATTTTAAGTAGCAATTCTGAGTCCACCAGAATTCTCTTCCACTATTGGGACATGCCAATCACTTCAGGCTCTTCAGTGAGATGTTGGATACGTGCTTGGCACCACATGAATCTCTAGGCAGTATGGGGAAGGAAAACATTATGGACAATATTAAAAACTTCCTTGGTACCATGAGACCATGAAACCATTCAAAGACGAAACACTTCAAACTGAAATAATTCAGCAAAGGCTTCATGAGGGCTTTACCCTGGCAGTTATTTGAGAGTAGCTCGAGGTTGCTCTCTAGAGGTGAAAAATCCAGATTTCATTTCTGCAGATGATGCAACCAAAGCAATTTGTCAAGGAGACGTGAGAGCACATACCCCGACAGAGTTAGACAGGAGAGATCCTTGATGAGCCTACAGAGCACAAAAGCTAAACCCACTACATTTTCAGAAAAGCGATACTGAGGCCAAAACCGTGCGAACAGCCCTACGACAGTGTGTGCACTCACACTGCTCTTTGTAACTCCTTAGCGTGAAAGTGCTGTCATCTGTTCAAAGCTGGCTCTCCACCATCTCCTTTTGCCTAATGTAGTTTCCCCTGTAGTTTTCTCGTTGGCTCTGTCTAAAAGTGTCCACACAGCCACAGCATCCCAGGTCCCACCACCACCATCTCGCCCAGTGTCTCAGGGAAATACAGCATTGCAACAACCTGCTTATAAAGAACCTCGGGAAAACCACATTCAACTCAGTGAAGTTTCATGAATACAAATATTACACTTATATTTGCCCAGAGCCTACAAAATGTGAGCTTCTTGAAACACAAACCCCAGACCTCTGCAAGAGGAAACATTGATGATTTAGTCTATCCATGACTCTTGCCGTTAATGCCACAGAGAGTGACAAGAGTTCATTTGTTTATACTGAAGCAACATTAAATGATCTCAGGCAGGGATCCTATCCCCATGAAGAGAAGCGTGATACCATTTGCTTCTGACTCATCTCACCAATTGTGCTCTTAAAGGTATTTAAGTCAGTATAAGATAAACTACACACTGGCTGCCTGGAAACAAATACTAAGCTGCTGGCAAATATTAGAGTCTTTCACTCTAAGAATCCAGCCCTGGTTGGGCGGAAGACAAACACTGCAATTGTTGACATAAGTGATGGAGCACAATTCAAACATCCCCTCTGCAGTGGGAATTCTGCCAGAAAACCACAATTGAAGTACAAAGATACCTGGGAAGAAGTTACTTTCTGAGCGCTTCTGTTCAGAAATCAGACACTGCCTGCAATGTCTTTCTGTATCTAATAGTTCAGCAGCTCATAGATACATTTATTTTTCAGAAAGCTTTCAAAATAATCAATATCTTAATGAAAACTGAATTAATATAGAGGTTTAAATGCTAAGCATTTCAGAATATTATATATTAAAAAAGAAATCAAAACAAAGATCCCACATCTGCTGGTCACTGTGCATTGCCATATCCAAGAGCTATATTCTTTACAACAAAAATAGCCCCAGAAAGCAAGTGCTTGAACACTGCAGGGGCCCTCACTGCCCTCTGCTCAAGAAAATAATTAGTCTCAAGAGCACCTTATCAATGTTCATGAATAACTGATGGGAGCGTATAAAGAGGGAGTCTGACTTCTCAGTGGTGCCCAATGGGCACAACCAGACACACATCTTGTCCTGTCTAAGCATAACACAGCTTTACTACCTGGGTGCTTGAACACCAGGAAGGATGGCACACAGAGGGTTGCGGAGTATCCAGTCTTGGAGATTTTCAACCTCTTACTGCACAAAGTCCTGAGCAATCTGTTTTTCCTGACCTTCCTTGAGGAGGGAGGATTAGATGATGGTCTTCAGTGGTGCCTGCCAACCTCAACCACTGCCAAGCTGTGGTGTGTCTCCTTAGTGCTGAGGTGAAGGGACTAATCACCCTCCCCAACCCATTGGCAGTGCTCTTCCTAAGGTGTGCTCTTGGCCTTCTCCACTATAAGGGCACATTGCTGCCTCATGCTCAACTTTTCCAAACGAGGTCCTGGGTCCTTTCTCTGCCAAAATGCTTCCCAGCCAGTTGGCTACCAGTTTGTACTGGTATGTGGCCAATCTGGTGTTCTTCCCCAGATGTGTGACTTGACATTTCCCTCTGTTGAACTTCATAAAGCTCCCATGTTCCTACTTCTGCACTGTATTGAGGGCCTCTGAACAGGGACCATTTGGCATATGAGCCTCTCCTCCCAGTTTTGTGTCACCAGCAACTTGGTTAAGGTGCACTGTCCGATCATCCAGGTCATTAATAAAAGTGTTAAAAAATACTGGCTTCAGTACTGAACCCTGGGATATACCAGTAGTAACTAGTGGCTTCTGCATGGACTTTGTGCCACTGATTACAAGCCTTTGGCCCCATAAATTCACCTGCTTTTCAGTCCACCTCACCACACATTTACCTAGTCTGTACTCCATCAGTTTGCCAATAATGCTACAGGAGACAGCATCAAGAGCCTCACTGAAGGCAAGTGTTGGGGGTTGGGTTGTCTTTCCTTTTAACAGTATAGAATTTTTTTCCATTCAGTTGCTAAATAGCCTTAATTACTGAGTACTTAAGAAAAACAAAGGCTATACCTAGGCCTAAAGAAAAGGCCCATCTATGTTTACTGTTCTGTCGGGGAGTTTTTCTCTCGAAGGGGGCGGGGGGTGGAGGAATATCTCGAGAATTGGGGACTGGTAAAAGGAGAGGGCAGGGGCGGAGCGGGACTGGCTTTCGGAGGAGGGAGGAGGACACGGGAAGAGACAGCTCTGCGAGAGAGAAGTTTTTTTTCGCTGCTGCTGCTGGAGCCCTGGCTTGGAGCTGTTTTCTTCTGCCTCTTGGGTGAGCCTCTGCTTGTGAAAGCAGCCACTGAACCTGTTGCCATCTGCTCGGGTGCCCGGAATCCCTGAGCTCGCCTCTCCTCGCTGGGCTAGGAGCCGGGCGGCTGCTGCCCCCCGCCCCACCGCTCCCTCGGCACTGCTCTGGGTTTCACTGCGCTGCAGCCCCGCTCCCCCGCCTGCCGAGACGTCCTGCCGTCCCAGTTTGCTGCTTTCCAAGAATCCTGCTGGGGCACTGGAATCGACTGCTCCAAGGAGGTTTGTGAAGCAAAACCTCTCTTCCGTTTTCTTTTCCCCTGCTGACTGAACCACCATAGCACAGCCCTGCCGGCTGTGACCATCACTGCACCGAGGGGGGAAAGTGCCTTCAGGCCAGGAGGTCGGGACCGGGTTCTTGGTTCTGTTTTGTTGTTAGTGCCATAAAAGTTGTTGTTTGTTTGCTCTGTTATAAATCCTAGTAAAGAACTGTTATTCCTACTCCCATATCTTTGCCTGAGACCCCCTTAATTTCAAAATTACAATAATTCGGAGGGGAGGGGTTCACATTCTTCATTCCGAGGGAGGCTCCTGCCTTCCCTAGCAGAGACCTGTCCTTCAAACCAGGACAGCAAGATAAACATCTACTGCTCTCCTCTCACCCACTGATCCAATCATTTCATTGCAGAAGTCCATCAGGTTGGTGAGGCACAAATCCAGGCTGACTACCCTTAATCACCTCCCCATTCTTGGCACAGTTTGCTCCTTCGTCTTTCCCAGAGATCACGGTCAGGCTGCCCAGACAGTAGTTCCCCAGATCCTCTTCTTGCCCTTCTTCGAGATAGAGTGATGTTTGTTTTCTTCCAACAAGTTTGTGGTGGTTCATTTTCCTTAAAGTTCACTGAAATCCTCTGCCGCTCTGACCTCAGCTATGGTGATGCTCCCTCAGACCCCTTCCTGTACAGTAATGAGTTATTTGGTCTGCTTAACTGCCCCTTCTACAAGCGCCTGGCTACCACATTTCCTCTGCCTCTCCCCAGTTCTCTGCTCACTCTTCTTCCCAGTCCTGGTGATCCTGGAACTCACTGCAGGTATTGCTTTCTCACACAATTTCATGACTAAGTTTTATGTGTGAGCTTTCAAATGGCATCCATCAGCATTTCAAGATCAATGTTAAATTTACAAAAAGACTACTGCATTGCTATTTTAGAGACTTCTGCTGTGCAGCAGCTGTCTCCCCTTCTCAGACTTTGATTACAGACATATAAATTGTGACAATCCAGTTATGGCTGCTTTTCCTATTAAGACATAAATCATCTGTTGTTACTTAATTATAAGAAAAGTAAAATTCCCATACTCCTCACATTCCAGAGTATACTACGTTTTTCATTTCTTCCACAAATTACTCTCTAACCTAATCACTTGACATGCTTCTGGGAAACAAAATGAAACATTTCCATTTGTTTCATTTGCCAGAAATCTTTGAAGAACCACAGAAATACAATAAACTGTAAAATTATGTGGGTTTGGTTCTAGTCTTTCCCCTATAAATCAAATCTAACACAGACTGACTTCCAGCCCCTGTATCCAAAGTACCTCTCTTCACCACTAGAAAGGCCCAGTGATACCCAGGCACCAGCTATTCCAGGCTGGTTACTAACATTTAATACTCTGCAATTTTCCCTTCTTTTAAACAGCAATTCTGAGTCTACTCAGCCACAGGTAATACCAGACTAGATACATCATTGAACGCAAAGGCACTGCAGGTATTTCTTTCCCTGTAGCCCACAGAGGGGACCACAGTGGAGCCCGAACTGTCCTGCGGCCTAATTAGAGGTCTGTGCCAGAGCACAAATCCCCACTGTAACCTCTGGAGGACCCAAATCAGACCAGGTGGACAACCCTTGAAGGAAACGTGACTCACGGAGGATCTGTGCTAGACTAGGTTTACTCTGAAGGACTGCAGCCTGTGCAAGGAGCCAAGCTGGAGCAGGGGAAATGTGTGAGGAGGAACATAAAGCAGAGAGGAATTATTATGAACATATGATTATAACCCCTATTCCCCATCCCTCTAGGCTGCTGGACAGAAGGACAGAGGTTAGGAGTAAAGGAGTTAAGCTGAGCCTCAGGGGAAAAAAAAGGGATAAAGTGTTTCACTTTTTGTCTGCTTCTCACAAAACAAATCTTGAAGCGGCAATAAACTTCTGCAACTCCAATTTTCCCATCTTCCCCAAGTCTAGCCTGTTTTGCCTGTGACAGTAACTGGTAAGCAATCTCTACATCCTTATCTCAACTCAGGAGCTTTTTCACGTTGTTTTCTCCCCTGTTCCATTAAGCAGTAGTGAGAGAGCAGCTGGTGGGTAACTGGCCACCAGCCAAGGTCAACCCACCACAGCCTCGTGAGAATTTTCCACATTCAGACTTGCATCCTTTGCCTCTCCTTATTGCCATGTACCTCTGAGAAGTGCTCAGGCACATCAGAAGGCTCCATTTTCTATGTATCCTTTGTTCAGGCAGTTTTAAATATCAGTAAAATCTGCTCTTTGCTTTTCCCATCTCTTCCCCAGCATGGAGAGACATGATTCTCCCAGTCAAAGTGTCACATGCTCCACCTCCCTGACAAGCTTGGGTGGCTTCCACTGGACTTTCTCCATTGTGGTACTCCAGTTCTTGCATTATAGAGCCCAGACATGACTGTACAAGTGCAAATACTGGGCAAGGATGGCTACCCTCTTGCTAACAGCCATCCCAGGAGATGGCTGGTCACAAGCACAACTGGTTTCTCATAAGCAATCCCAGCTCCTTCTCTGCAGTGTTGCTGCTTCCTGGCTAGTCCACACCCAGTCCAGACTCAGGCACAGGGGTTATTCCTCCCCCAGCACTGGACTTGGCAATTCTCTTTGCTGAAGTCCATGCAGTGCCAGTCAGCCCATTTCTTCAGCATTTCCACACTTCTGTTTTTCAGCATATTGACTGCTTCCTTCACTTTGGATGTGGTGTCATTCCATTGTCCACCTGTCCTTTGCTTCTATTCATTTCAGAAGAATCCAAAGCTGATTGAGCAGGCACCAGTATCATGAACAGGGCCAAATACACAGCAAAGCATTTCATACAGTACTTACTGGAAACCTAAGCCTTTATCTGCATTTGTTAGTAGACTAAGGTGAAGAACAGAGACAATAGTTTAGCCTGATTCCTCCTGTGATTAGAGAGGCAGGACAAAAAAACCCTCTTTACCTTTAAGGAGTGTACGTGTTACAGTGGGCTCAGAACCAAGATGATGACCTTTGTGTGCAGCAGTAACAAAAGCCAGTGGAAGAGGCAGAGCTGGGTGATAAAATGGAAAACCCCTTCCACTTGGGCACACTTTAACAACCTGGACAACACAGTAAATAGCTGTTATCTTCTGTAAGGAAATGAGAAGTGGGAGAAGCAGGAATGTGACCACAACAGAACAGTTGATCTCACTATTTTCCTTTTTGTCTATAAAAATAGGAAGAAAAGCAAATATAAACTTACACAGCAAGTATTTTCATAGACGTCAAACCCCATCAAAGTCAGTAGCTAGGTGCAACTCCTGCACTCAAAAGCTAGGCTTCTCTTTTAATAGAGACCTCAATGTAGGCTCACAGAGTTAGCCAATTCCTTAAAGGTATTGCTGGGTTATGATTAGAGATCCCATAGCTGAAAGCTCTATACTGCTTGGAGCCACAGCACTGATATTTTCAGTTAGGGACTAAAGGAGAAAAGAATACAGTGGTTACAGTACTTCAAATACTAATTTTGACAAATCAGACTCCTCCAGTCTCACTCTTGATTCAAATCAATTTTAAACAGTACTGCAGCTTTTACTGTGTATTTAGCTACTCAGACAGGTAGAATACTTGTAATAGCTGCAATGGAAATAAACAGCTCCTCTCTATACACATTAAAAGGAAACCGTCATATTCCCTGTGTGATAGAACAGATGTTGCAAAAAAAAGTGAGCATCTAATAGCACAGTATTCAAAGTCATAAAATAGTCTCAAGCTTCAACTGATTGAAAAGAACAAAGAATTATCAAAAAATCCCAGCTCAGCATAGCTTGTTAGCATCCCAGCTTGCCACCATCTTCCCAATAAATGTCTCACATCCTTTCTTTAGAGTCACGAATATATAAATATGAAAAACATTCACACATTGTGTGGTGGGCCAAACAACATACTTGACCATTTCCGCACAAAGCAGAGTTAATTCCTACATCTCTTAGAAGTACTTGTGCTGAAGCCAATTGCATTTCTGTACCAGTGCATGCAGGATGCAGCACTGTTGAAGAGTTAACAGATTGCTTCAGTTCTGACACAAGTATCTGCAATTTTATGTGGTACAAGAAAGTGACACATTTGCACAGGTATGTTTATTTTTCCCTGTGTTTACAGTGCATCAATTGTAATTTTAAACCATTCAGAAAGCACGATTTCATACCAATTTTACATACTTTACATCACAGTTCAACAACGTTAACACAGTTGTATCTACTAAATCAAATGAACAAAATGGCCATGAACATTTACACTAGTCTTCTGTAAACAAGTTTTTTTTATAAACAACTGTAAATGGAATTAACACAGACCACCATATGAAAGAGGGATAAGCTTTTCCTTAAATAAATCTCTCTGTTTATAAATACCTCAATTCTCTCAATATACATTTACAGACATAGTCGATTAAAAGCTGGTTACCTACACTGTTCTTTAAAAACAAAATGTCTAGAGATGGACCACAGTGTATTCAATTCACCTAACATAAGAAGCAAGCATATGATTAGTAGAATGTTAAAAGTATTACTGTACTTCAACCTCACTTCTGTTTGTTTACACCAACACTGAGAAGACTGTCATGTTAGGGAACTTTTACTTGAATTCCAGCAAATTACAATCGATCTTGTAGTACACATATGGGTAGTACTCCTGTTGGCTGAGATTTAAACCTGGAATATCCATAGTTGCCTGCAAATAAAGTTTTGAAATCAGTTATACTCTTAAAATTCAGACTCCTATTCAGCAGTAGATTAAATATTCATATGTTTTAGAAGCAAACAGGCCAGGTAAGACTTCATGCTCAAATTTTCACTTTCAAGTGACTGTTTAAATAACAGGTAAAGTTACAACATTGACAAATGACTAACAGTATTTTTCAAAAGTAAATACAAAGTGCTTTTTCAAAATCTAAGTAGTTCTGTATCAGTAATTCTATATGCCATACTATAAATACTATATGCTATAGTAAACATATCATCACTACTCCATCTAAACACTGCCAGTTTCTGATAATAATGTTATAGGGTGCTGAATAATCCAGGAAGTTACGTAAGTTCAGCACCTTTAATTTTCACCTAAATTGTCTCACATCATCTTTCCACAAAAAGGCCTGGAAATACATTACATTCAATATAATGTTCAAAATCTTTTTCAATTCAGCTAAACTCATGGTATCTTTAGTTAACTTTTAACTATGAAAATCACTGCTTTTCAATACAAAGCAAATTAGTAGAATAAGCCTCCCAACAAACCAGTTTTACACATGAAAATGAGACCTCTACAGATGGAAAGGCTGATTCCATTTTGACAATGATTCAACCTTCTTCAGCGGAGGTTTACTATGCTAACTTGCAGTCTCTATCTTTCCATCAGTAGTAGGAAAGAATGCAGTTAAGAAGAAATCACATGTGACTTTTAAACCAGACAGCTCTTCAAATGTATTGGTTGCAACTTTAAATACCATCTGCTTTGCAAAAGTGTAAAACAGACGCAGCATTTTTTTAAGGAGACAAAATTCTCCATACTGTGAGAAAATGAAGACTATGGAGAGGCATAGCTTTATAATGATGCCAATAGACTTCTTGCTTTGTTTAAACATAGTAGTAGTAGTTAAAAAATACTTACATCAATGATAGCTGCTGCACTGCTGTCAAGGTGTTTGTATAAGTCATACAGAACCTCCCTCAGTTTCTTCATTGTTTTCTTATTAGGCTGAAGCAGCATTGCCTGGAAGTTAACTGGCAAACCGTACCTGAAGAGGTCAAGTAGAAAACTATGGAAATGCTGAAATAAACCTTCATTCTTAATTCAAAGCAGAATTTTATTTTGCGAAAGAATCCTATTGCTTAAGAGGAAATTCTGCTCATTTCCATTTTTGCAAAACCATTCTGTGTCTACAATTTATAAGGCATCAAAAAAGTAGAACTTCAAGTTTAAAATAAGAAAACAGAAGCCTAAATATTTTTAAAATAATTTTAAATCCTTGAGTATTTAGCGTAATTCTTAATGTTACCTTAACTCTCAGACCAAATTCTGAACACTCCGTTAGTTTACTTTGCCTGTGACACTTGGTGGACAACAGAGTCTCTACTTAATCCTACTTTCTAGGAGTGTGGAAACAGCTGCCAACATTCCAATCAAGTTCAGCTTTCTTCTTTACTCAGGTTTTGTCTTCACAATAAGGCCATAGCAGCACAAATGAAAGTTAATGTGATTTGTTTTCTTTTTCTCTTCTGTTTTTCTCCTTTATGACAACTATCAAAAAGGCTAAAACATCTTTCCCTTTGCTGACCATGGCAGGAACATCTTCAACTGTAAAAAATAAAGGTCCTTCCTTTGCAGAACAACTACAGCTGTTCTTGACTAGTAACTACACTTGTGAAGAGGTATGAAGAAAAAAAGCAGAGACATTTTCTATCAAGAATATTGAATATTTAATACTGAAAAGTTAAGACTAGAAAAGGCATGTCTTAAAGAAAAAGCATACATTTCATGATGCCAAACTATGAAAGCCCAAATACTTTTTAGTCCGAACTATTCAATTTCCCATTTAAATAGAAGATCTAGTTAGTTCTTGTTACATGCAGCTCATGAAGTAACCTAAAAATCAGCAAGTATGTCTCCCTGCTACCTACAGAGTATCTCTTATTCCTAAGGCAGTAGTGAAAGGACTATCCAAGGGGAAGATACACAATTATCTACTTCAAATTTTTCACAACTGGCAACAAGAGCTACTGCCACCAGCTATTCTTACTGCCCTACTTTTTGCTTCCTCCTTCCCAGAAGCGCAGCATTCACATGCCTCAGTTTGGTAAATCCAAGCTAGACTCTTATCAAGTCTAGGAAGAAAATCACTATTCAAATTTGCCTCATTACCTTAAAACAGATTCAACAAAAACACGTAATGCTTTCACATGAATCCATGCAATGAAAGCTTCACTGAAATTAACTTTCAGCCATCGAACCAGAGGCCCCTGTGAAAGAGAAGAGAGAAAAAAATAATTAGGCTGTTCAAACATCAGAAAAAGACTCAGCCCATTAGGCATGTTCGAGCAGCTACTCAGTATCTGTACCATGATAACAAAAGACAAGTTAAAGACAGAGTTCACCACAGATATAAGGGCTCAAGAGTGTTTTGATACAAAGTAAAGAGACATTTAATGAGCCTTCCCATTGTCTCTTCAGTTCCCCATCTCAGATGTCATGAGTTAACTACATTAAAGATCATTTTAGTAATATCTGATTATGTAATTCAAACTTGTCCATTTTCAAACTTTAAACATTATCAGTTGGGATACCAGGCCTTGGTTCAATGCAGTGAGGAGCACTTGTGCTGCAGGAAATTCAATTATCCCAGAGCAGATTAGCTGGGTGACAGGCTGGCTGCATCATGTCATCCTTACAATGCTTTTTCTGAATCACAACTTTATGAAATTTTTATGTAGCAATAACAAGTCTTAGATGTCTCACGTTTCTGTAACGACCAGTTTATTAAGACTTACAAACTGTTTCTTCTTGTCAGTTGACAGTCTATTCATTTCTTCTTTATCAGCTTTCATTTCTTCTTCATTGTACTGGAAGTCACGGACCATAAATCTGCATTTGGAAGTGAATAAAATCAGAAGTGCCTATCTACAGATCCTTCTAAGCATGAGAGACAGAATGCACACAAAATAAACCTTACTTATATTCTCTGGCTTTGTGCTTGAAGTCATCCACTGCCTTCCTGAACAAGGTGACATTACAAAGGTAACTGTCTTGGTCCTCAAAGAGTACACTACACAGAAAGAAAACAAACCAAGTGTCAGAATTAATCAGGTTCAAGTCAGCACAGATCAGTCACGCAGTACCACACGGCAAGGACATAAACGCATAATGATAATTATACAGGATTTAGTTCCCGAATTGAACACCTCATAAAGAATGCAACTGACTGCTTTTAATTAATCCCTTCATAAACAATGGGATCTTACAGTTCACATTCAGAGACTTCATCACACAAAACCACTTCATACGATATTTGTACAAATTAAAAATTATTTAACAAAAACAGCAACTGAAGCTGGTTTAGTACTGAAACGTTTGGACTAGAGATTTATTCGAAATGTGTGTTTTAAAGAAAAATTAAATGAATTTAAAGTGGAAAAGTACACAAATTAAAAATATACAGGTTGCCAAAAGAAAATGTATCTTAGGCTATAAAGATGACCCTCAGATTTACTATTTTATCATTAAAAATAATATTGCTTATTTTGAGGCTTTACCTTAGGAAAAAAAGCTTGAACACATTTAGATTGTTCCTCGATGTCATACTGTCTTCAACACAAGCATTATCCAACAGTTTAACAAGCTGCCTTTTCTTAAGCTAGCCCTAGGCCATGGTTTCCCAATAATTAAGTAAGAATCAGTAGCAGGTCTTCCAAATGTGAAGCTATCCAGAGCAAGTTCAGATTTTTTAACTGGCACAGAACTGGTAATATCAGATTTGCCTGGTCAAAACCTCAGTTTGTCAGTTAAAATTAACCACAAATTGATGCTTTGAACTACATGTGGACTTTATCTTCAGTGTGGTTACAAGATTGTTAAAGTGGTTTAAAGCCCTTAGTCTTGCCCATCGCAGCACCTAGCACCAGCTTGATACCAGGCACCCAAAGAGACAAGCTACCTTTCTTTATAACAAAACCATTTACGCTTCTTCCATTCTTTAGAAGTTATCAGAGTTCATACAACTTGTTTCAAGTCCTCTGAATACAGACCTAAAGCTTACAGGCCAGCAGCCAGCATTTGTTGCTTATCTCCATCATACCACAGCTTGAAGCTGAATATACCTGACCAGAACTAGATGAACTTTTCAATTCTCTTATTCTTCTCACATAAGTTGAAGTTTGATAATTTTGTTAACCCTAGAGTTCATTTGAATCTTTCCTCAGATAAAGCCATAAAGCTACACATTTTGACATTTTGACAAGTTTGTGCCCAATCATTAAAATTTAAAGTCACTCTAGATAAAGAACACTCCCAAAACACAGCACATACAAATATGAGATTTAGCATTCAACAACTTACTTGCTGGAACGTGGTACAACCATCTCTGCTAGTGTTTCATACTGCTTAACCCAGTCATTATAATTTAACCTAGAGAATACACAGGTTATTGTTAGACTTTTAGCACTGTAGGAAGAAATCTGAGATTAATGGATCAAGATTTTTTTTTAAAAAGGTAAAAACATTTAATCATCGCATCTTCCATCTCAGGTGTAGGTTGTCAGAAATATTCAAGACTCAAGAAACGTTCAGTTGTCCTCATGTTGTTTTTATAATTATTGATAAATAAACTGTAGGGATATCAAAAGTAACATATTTTCAGTCTTCATGTCAGTTTACAAGTGCAACATTTTTTAAATCAAAGAACTACGAAATTAAATCATTATTAAGTCCAGATCTCAGGGGACCAAACGAAATTAGCTGTCAAGGTTAATCAGAAACTCCTGATGCAACTCTGCTCTTTTGAGCAGAGGAATACTTTGCCCACAATTATAAACAGGTTCCCTAGAGTCCTGCACTTGCCTGAAGGACTGAGAATTTTGGAAGCCCTGCCTTTCTATAGTTGGTTGTGAAGAGGTTCCATCCTTTCAACGGCAAA
Source organism: Picathartes gymnocephalus (assembly GCA_013390045.1). Lineage (NCBI taxonomy): Eukaryota > Metazoa > Chordata > Aves > Passeriformes > Picathartidae > Picathartes > Picathartes gymnocephalus. The sequence continues at coordinate 33,229 of WEKY01005662.1, forward strand.
AACAAGTCAAAGAAAAATAACAGCTGAGATATACTAACCACCTGCTTTCTGCTAAAGCCACCACAAAACTATTTTTCCTTCACCAGAGTTTGACATGTGACAGACTCTAATGGTTCCCGTGGTAAAGAGAACCAGTGAGCTTTTCATAAATTAGAAGCTCTCTTTGCTTGCAGCTCCAGAAAGACAGTCAAGGGCCATTTTCTCATTTTACAACAGTTTTGAGGGCATCTGTATCACCACTTTCCTTGGCCAGGGGAAAAGATGAGGTTTCTGTTGTTCTGGTGAAAGTTGGCATAGTCCTAACCAGGATAATTTAATGATTAAGCCTCCTAATGTAAAACAAGCCATGTTTTTACTCAGCATTTATTTTCATAAGGATACCATCTGGAACATGACTAGTCATAGGAAACATTGCATAAGAGACATAAATCTAATCTCCAGTTTCTTCAAGAAATTCATGAACACTCAGCAGTCCTTATGATGAGTTTTTGTGAACAAAGGAACACAGGCACAGGCGCTCACTTGACTCTACTGAGCATATTAACAGTTCTGTTTGCTCATCCAGGAAAGCCCCAAATAAATTCAGATGTCATTCTTACAGTATTATACGATTGTGAGATCTATTCTTTGATCTATATTTCTTATTGTATCCTGCTGTTAGGATAAATAAACTTACTTCGGCACAATCACTAATAGTGTGACCAAATATTCTGAATCAAGTACAAAGTCCTCTTTCTTTACAATATCAGCAAGACTTCTGGTTAGCAAGCTTCCCCTGCAGAGAAACAAAGACAGCCAGAACAATTACATGTTTAAGAACTGAATCTGTCTGGATAAGAGTTTCCAGTGATTGATAATACAGCATTCTCAAAAATACATTTTACCTACACAATTGCTATTAGCAGAGCAAACAAAATGTCCTTATATGCATTTTATATCTCACTGTCCAAGTCCCTGAAATTTTTATCAGTAGCTCCACTGCTGTGCGTCATTTCCATATTCCAAATACGTCACACGCTTAAGTGGCCAACTTTTCTTTTAAAAACTTACTTAAAACCACAAGAACCATTAAAACCATTAACTGTGAATTCTAGTATATGGAGCCTCAGAGTTATAACTAACCTAGTACAGATCTACATACAGAACATCAATAAAAATGTAAAGCAGTGTATTTTCTCATATTCATAAAAGACTAGGAACACACCTTAGGAAAAAAAGCTTGAACACATTTAGACTGCTCCTTGATGTCAATAGGTTTAATGGTGTTCAGCTGACAACCTGCCATGGCTTAGCAAAGAATTTATGTCTCACTCCTAAAACAGCTTGTCACATGCTGTCATTGGCATGACCTGTGGTTCTGCATCAGCCAACAGGCTTGTGCCATTCTCTGTAAAGGCAGGGTTCAGGCAAATTAATCAACCACATTTGCACAGAAGAACTGCTGTACCTCAACTGTACTTCAGATAATCATCACACGTACGTGACAAGACAATACACAGTCCTTGTTCAATTTATTATCTGCATGTACACAACAGCTGTCTCTGCTGGTATAAATTCTGAGGGAAGAAAACCAGTTAAGTTGGAGTGAAGGAAAGGCTTTCTTGTTTAGACAAGACACCTAAGTAGCAGTGTTACACACCACTAACAGGAAGCTCCTCTCAGAAGTTCCAGCAATTTATGCTATTTGTACATGCTTTTGTGATTTCTTAATTGCTTTTCAGTCTCAAGTAAGTTAACACCAACCAGACAGCTGGTAATAAATGTTCTTTTATGACAGATGCTCTTCAAGATTGATAAACACCTCAAAAACACATTAAGCTTAGAGCCTGTATCATTCCACATTTTAGTAAGTTTTCATGCTTGGATAACATTCCCGCACTACATTAGCAAAAAAATAATACAACTTACGCATTCTTTCTTTCCAAATTCTGAAGATTCCCTTTCAGATTATTGTATGCCGAGGCTCTTGCTTTTAGATCATTGTCAATCTGGTTTACTCCCTTAAAAATGAAAAGAAAAGGAACTGTCTAAAGAACTAGAATAGAACTTCTGTTCAGCTTGCCATAGCTGCTCAAGTAATCCTGGAGGATGGATTTGAGAAGGATGGCTTCATCAGCACAATTACCAAAAATGATTAATTCCCTGCTAAATAACTTGGCAGTAAGTGGAAGAATACAAAACAAATGAAGCACTCATATCGGCGTGTACCCTTTACGAGGAAGTGTTTTAAAATTGGTGCACTCAGTAACAGCTGGATAACTGAAGGAACATGGCACAGTGCTGGTCTGGCATTATAATGCTGCCTACTGCCTCCTTCACTGCCTCCTCACTGTAGTAGGGAGGTACAAGCATAGAAACATTCCCAGGGACAAGTTTCTGAACACAGTCAAGGGACTCTCCCTTTATATAGCCTTAGACCACCAGCAAAACATTTTGTTTGCATAAAACACTTCAGCTTGGAGATCCAGATATGGTTTTGTTTCCACAACATAAATCTCTCTTAAAAGCAAGGTCACTTAATTAAATAGTGACCTTGTTTATGGTAACACCTAGGTTGGCTTGTCTGTAGCAGGAAGTTATCAAAAGTCTGAACATTCTGTTAGTTTCATGTGGTAACACATTAACAGCTTGCACCTTTACAGATACAGCAATGCTTTAGACAAAATACTCTGAAAATGACAAAATCAAAAAGATGAGTACTTAGGGCTATTTAAATCCTTTGATTGATATAACCTTTAGCAAAGCAACATGCAGAACATTTCAGCAGGGGTCACACAAGGCATATACTTTCATGAAAACTTTTTAATACTACAAGAAATAACACTAGCACCTTTTTTTTTAACATCTACAAGACAACACAAGGGGAAAATTAATCAGAAGATATTACGCTAGTAACTTTGTGCATTTCAGCTCTTCCCCAGACTGACAACCTTCTCCTCTGCCTTTTCCAAGGATCAAGACTTTCAACAAGTCTAACTATGCATTACTTAATGACAAAACCCAAAAACCATTGATACCAAACACCTTTACAAACCAGTTCCATTCACCACTTCCTAATTGACAATACTCTAACTGCTCTCATTAGTAGAATCAGTCTTTTAAAAGATGACTGCTTACACAAAAAACCTGTTACTGCTGCACTGACTGAAGTTTACTGTAAAAAACAACCAGCTTTGCTTCGTACCGAATGTGAGAGAATACAAAACCACAAACCTCAATGCCACAACAGAGCTCTTGAAAATAAATTTTTGTAAAATTACCAAATGAAGCAACTATACAAACTCCTTTAGGGAGTAGAATTGGTGAGTAACTCACAAAGATCATTGCAAAAGGAGGCAGACTCATGGTATTGCTAAAGAAAGAGCCAGTCTAACATAGTGAGCCTATTTCTACACAGAGCAATCCCAGATATTTAAACCACTCAGGTAGTCATTGGCAATACACAAGTGTCTTGTAGCCATACAACTGAGCTGTTGCCCTTCAATGCATGCCTGAAATGCTGAAAAGGTTGGACGAGGGCACTAAAAATATTGAGGTTGTCTCCTCGCATAAGTCTAACTGGAAATACGTAACTCAGGAAAAGAAAAGAGGCTGTTCTGGGTACCTACAGAGATAGTCTTTGGTGAAGGACGTATAGGGACTGTAATGGGGTTGAGACTGGGGTAAGTGCTGGCAGACATGTGCTTTGCTATACCTGCAGATTCCTGAAACTATTACATTAATTTTTTTGCAGAGATCACTTGATTAAGTGACAGCTCTCACATAGCACAAATGCCATCTCCAAAGTCTTCTGTACTGACACTGGGGTTCACAAAACTTCTGAAAAGTTAAAAGCTGAAAAAACTTGATGGATAGTTTCACCAGATACCGTTTTATTTTAAATGTTTCTAACACTGCTGTAATTTTTTCTCAACTGACAAACTCCTCACTGCAGTTGCCGTTACTCATTTTGACAGACATCAAAATCTGCTGCCTGAGCGAGTGAGGATGATATAAAACCATACAGGAAAAGCAATAATTAATGATTTGACAAGCTTTTCAAAGTATTTAACATCAACACGTCAAGAAGCTTCACAGATTTTAATTAATGTAGCTCTATCAATTTTCCTATATCTTCACTTTGGCATGTGATTAAATGAAGATTTTATCTTTGTCAGGACTCTTTCTGCCTTGGGACAAAACTGCTTCAAGTCCTGTGATATGATCTCCTAGGGTCATTTCTATAAGAACATAAGGCATCTTCAGTCATCTTCCTTCTATTCTGTACTTCATGGACACACATCTATGGCTCACAGTTGAAAATATTTTATAAACTATCTGAAATCAGATTTATGACGCAGGTGTCCTGAAGCTGTCCCTATAGAATACAAGCACAGCTAAACATGAAGAGAAACAGAAACCCTTAACAGCATGACTCAAGCTGAACTCCAGCACACCTGTTTCTCTGCATTTACTATCCAACCTAATAGGTCAAAGACGTCCCTGAAGTAGATAAAGGATGTAAGACAGTTAAAGTTCAGATTCTAGATTACAACTTTGTTGAACCAGATTATTTATCTAGCAAACTCCAGGACATGGAATAACATGCACTGAATCTTTGATAATTTTCAATTAAGGGCATCTCTCTTCATGTCCTTTGTTTCTTTTTCAACTAATTTATTTTCTGCAAAAACAAGTGCTGTACAATAACAGCTGTAAAAAGTTCAGTGCTTAATTTTGGTACCTTCTTCTGAAGAAGTAACATCTGTGAGATATTTTTAATGTGCAAATCTTCAAAGCCGTAAACTAGTCAGTCATCTTTCAACAAAAGGCCACACTGCAAAGTTTTCCAGGAATACTTACTAAATGTAATTTGGGAAATAAGTTCAAGATACAGTGATAGTCCCAAAGAAAATATCAAGAATGAAAGTACTGATTGCATTCTCAAGTCAGCTTTGTAGCATATATTAAGATTTTGTAATCTCTGCAAAAGAATTAATGTAATAGTTTCAGTAATCTGCAGTTACAGCAAAGCACATGTCTGCCAGGACTTACCCCCATTCCAACCCCATTATAGTCCCTATACATCCATCCCCAAAGGCTCTCTCTCTATAGGTACCCAGAACAGCCTCTTCTTTTTTCCCAAGTTACGTATTTTCAGTTAGTAACACAGGCAATTACCAGAGCCAGTCTGCAGATTACAGAGAACAGGGAAGGGGAAAAAAAAGTCTGAAGAGGCTGGGAAGATCTTAAAGCAAGGGTTACTTACAGAGAACTCTCTCACTGTCTAAATCAACCAGTCACTGCTAAGGATCCTGTCTAGGCTCACAAGTAAGTACAAAGCAAGTGAAATCCTCCAGATATGAAACACCTTGCCAAAGTAAAGATGAGGAAAATGCATGACAACTCTCAAAGGAGCTTTCTTCACATCTAACAATGAAGGCTTATTTCTCCCCTCACAACTGAGTGCCATGGCTTACAGAATGGAAGTTCCCTGGTTCAGTGCTAACAGCCCACAAGGTTTGAGAACATCAGACAAACAATATGCTAGTACAGCAAAACTGAAATGTAAACATCATTTCCTGGCTATTTATTTGTTAACTCAGTGATCCTAGGAAACAAAAATCAGCAAAGACAGCATGATGGCCTTCAGGGAGCACTCTCCAAATCCTATCCACATCCCAATGTCTTTCTTTGGTTACTAACTGCTATGAAGCTCACTACTATTGTTAGCTGACTAAAACAGACAAATTGCTTTGAGAGCAAGTTTTGTGCATAAATAGCTCAAGTTCAAATAGGGAAGTTTTATAAAACAAATTACCTTACCTTTGCAATAATTTCTGAAATATTCTTCAAGGATTGCTTGATTGGGTATTTGGCCATATCCCACTGGAACCTTGTTATATAGGTGACCAAGTCAACTAAAATTTTAAAGAATTTTGTTAAGATTGACAATAAAAAGACTAATGTATTATATTCTACGTAGAAGTGCTGGAACAGAAGAGAACTGTAACAGACTGGACCTTCCCATGTGTGGACCCTGTTGCTTAAGAATTTGAAAATAAAGAAGTTGTAAATTATCCATGACCTCTGCCTTCAGATATTGGTTTCTCCACCTCTGTAGGCCACAAATGATATTTACTACCATGTCAAGGATGGTTAGAGAATTACGGACAAGAACACCTATTTTTTGGTCTGTGATAAATGGGTGGAAGAAGGGAAGATTAAGATGGCAAAAAAGGCAGCAATGACCAGGTGGCTCACCTGAAGTGACCGTTTTGTAAAGCTATCTATGAAAGACACTACTCTAAACCCTTATCCACTTATATTAGCCTCTCTTGTATCAATACAAGTTCTGTTAAATTCTATTAAATGGCTTTGAAAATAAAATATTGGTTCAGAGAAAAGTGCACCTCTTTACTGAAATTAAACACACACTGTCACCCCCAAGTCCTTCTTGGCAGGGCTGCTCTCAATCCGTTCATCCCCCACCTGTGCTGATACTGAGGGTTGCCCTGACCCAGGTGCAGCCCCTTGCACATCAGGAAGTTTCAGGATCATTGCCTTCCCTTCTACAGTTTTAGGATACATTAGGATATCATGGTTAACACTTTACCTCCATTAGCCAGAAGATTCTCCTGAACTTTGTCTTTAGTGTCTTCTAGAACATCAGCCATATACTGGGCCACCTTCTTCACAACACTGAAAAATGAAAGATTAAGATGTATTACAAAAATCCCCCAAAACCCCAAATCTGCCATTTGAGAAATACCTTCAAGCTGATATTACATAGCCTGCGATTGGATCAAAAGTGACTGGATCAAACAAGGATGAGGATTGCTCTACATCCAAGCTTTCTGAGAGCTCAAGCTGGGCTCAGTATTTGAAGGAGACCAACTTCTCAGAAGTATTCCACAACTTTATTTAAAATCTCTGCTGTTGCTACTCACCAGTTCTCAAAAAGGTGAGGCTAGCTCCCTCACATTGGTGTTGATTTCAAGTGTAATTCACTATACTGCAAATTTTTTTTAAGTCTGTTATACTTCCAAAATTCTAACCCCTTTCTAGAAACAGATAGTGAGGTAGAACTCAACAGTAATCCAAACTAAACACAAGGCAACCCTGACAATGGGATCTGAAACTCAAAACCTGCCTTCTTAGCTAGAAAAGCCATGTGTAGTATTATTCACATGTGCCAGGCCAAATAGTTGCCTTTTCTATTTAAAAACGCCTACTTAAGATTTCTCTCCTTGAAATAGAAGATGGGTCCATGAGTTCTGGTTATACGAAATTTTGCTACTTTTGCTCAAAATCACTTTCAAAAGGTCACTAGTTTCTTAAAAATGAATAGGTTTTGCATTTTAATATTAATACTGTTTAAGCATTTCTATAGATTAAGAAATTACATGGTTACTTTTTCAAAGTGTGCAAACAGTATTCCTGTTAAAAGAGCAAGCTTTTACTTCATTTCATCACCACTTCCTGCAGCTGTCAGGCTCAATTCTTAACAATTCTCCAGGACGCAGCAGCACACAGCAGGATGGGAGAACCATCCTTCATCAATGCATAATGTCCCACTATTCCGTAAGAAGTTCAGATTACTTTCTTTTTTCATGAACAGATACTGTGGAAACCAGCATCTTAGCTTTCTTAAATCTCAGCTTGCTGACTGGCTGCAGAGGACCACTGTGATACAAAAAAATGCTGAGAATAACCTGTGTACTATGAGGACTCAGCAAACCATCATATCATTATTCTAATACTTTGCATCCTAGTAAAAATAAACTGTTACCTCTCCACAAATGCGTCCAGTTTAGCCAGTTCATCTGACAAACCAACCAAAACATCCAGTGTGCCAACCTAGAAGCAAAGATCAAAAAGCATTAGCAGATGTATATAAACATGGACAAATAAAACCAGCTAACAGTAAAAGCTACATCTCCCCAACAAGTAGCTCTGCAGAACTACATAAAATGCTGGACTCTAAGATTTCAGACATCCTAATTTACCAAAGACACACTGTGTTTCATTTGTTAGATACTCCCCCCTCAAAGCACCACAGAATCAGCCCTAACTCACTAGTTTGGTGCTCAGTTTCAGTTCTGCAATCCAGCCACCCAAAACGTTTTAAAACAATGTCTACACTATGAATTGGCTGTATTTTTCACAAGGCAATTGCTTCAGTATTTAATTCACTAGTTTAGATCAAATGTTAAATTTCACTCTCAGCACTGGAGGCCACCCAGACATTGAAAACTTTGACAATACAAGAGTACTGTAGCAGTCAGACCAACAAGAGTCTGGACTTTTTGGATCTTGGGTAATAAAATATCTAGTTTGTCCACAAGCTTTCACTCTTTCTTCTCTTCTCCTCCAGAAAACACTTTCTTCCCTAATTTCATGTATCTAGAGTACATATTTCTTGGTGAAATATTACAGGGCATAAATCAATCTTCTGTCTAGCCAAGATGCTATTAACATTTAATGTATTTGTAGCCTAGCCATCTATTTTCTATGTATATGACCACCCAAATTCACATTATTCCTTTTCTGTTTAGCCATGAAGCAGAAAAGAGCAGAACTACTTAAGAAACATCACTACCAAATGACTTTCCATGCCCCACCTTCTTGCGGGCCACAAGCAGAGTAAGAAAGCTCTTTTTAACAAGTCACTTATAAGCCTCAGGACAAGCAAGTCTTTAAGCAATAAGACTGCTGTTCAGTGGAGACTAAACCACTGTTTCAATGAGTTTTAACTCATTTTAAAGGATCTCATTCCTTAAACAATTTCATCAGGTCCACAGAAGTCAGACTATTTCCCACTATATATAAGGTATACTCAGCTTCTGCCCCTTTTAGGAAGCAGAGTAGAAGCAAAACCAATTGTTTCTAACCCTGATGGGCCTTAACAGTTTCCAGGGATAGCTCCTCTAAATGCCATAGGCACCCTTCAGACTCGGGGACAGGGAATGGACANACAGTTTGAATGCCATCCTGACTCATGTCCAAGGATCTCCCGGGAGAAGACAGACATTTGCTCTAGTTCCTATTCTAACTCAGGACAGTCCAAATGTGAATACAAGTTATGGCAGTTGGAAAATCCTTAAAGGTATACTGAAGCACTTTGTGCCCTGGGCTCATTCCTTAGCAGAGACAGGAAAAAAGCATTATGCCACCTGAACTTGATTCCCTCTGGAGACAAAGACTGATGGCATTTTTCTCCTCATTTCTGGAAGTTTTTATGAGCCTTCACTCCATTAAACTGAGCTCCAAATTCTTGTTCAAGAAACATTCAGGCACCAGGAAAGACCTTTTCTAAACAAGTACACTGGCTCATAACTTTTCCATAGCCTCATGATTGTATTAAAGCAAGATTAACTACTTTCAGATTTTGTTACTATTTGCTTCTCACTGAATAGTTCAAACAGTTTTCTTCCCATTTTCTATAATGCATTGGCAGGTCACACTGGAATGCTCAGTCAGAGATAAACCACTGCTCTAATAGAAGAATGTTACTTCTGGATGGAGAAAAGGCAGAGAAGCTGTTTGATCAACTCCTGTATTTTAATTTAAGCCTTTTCACTGTATCTCAGACAGAAAAGGAGCAGACAATTCAGAAAAGAAGAAAAAATTTAAAATAATTTTTAAAAAAGGCAAAACAAAACACTCAAAGGAAACTCTCAATAATCAGACAAGTTCCCATTTTTCTTCTCCAAGTAACTCCTACCACTATGAGATCATGACTACTACCCTTGGAAAAGCTGCTTTATTAGCTGAAAGAGCACACATTGTTGAATCTTGAAAACTTACAAAGTGAACAACTAACTTAGAAGTTCAGAAAAAAAGATAACTGTTGTCTGAATTATTTCTTAGATCCACACATAAACATCAAAAGAAGTCAGCTGTTCTCTCTAAAATGTCTGCAAGTGTTAATCTAGAGAAAAAAAGATGATACAAAACAAACATACCTCTTAGGACACGACATGGGGTTTACATACCTTCAAGTCCGGAATATTGAACTTTGAATTAGTAGAAAGATTGTTATGTTTCGTAGTTGCTGCATGTAACTTCTCCCATGTCTGTTGACAGGTTTTTTCCCCGGGAGCAGAAATCAGCCAAAACTCTGTCATTTTTGTGCCTTTATCTTGATGTTTGTTGATTCTGAGGATAAAGGCAAGATGCTAGCAGAAGGGAAGCAAGGGAAAGAAGACAAAATATCTACCATTAGTACAGCAGTCAAAGCTTTGCCTGAAGAAAAACATCTCATTCTCTATTACTAAACTGCAGTTCCAGTCACTGTAAGAGATTTTACCAGGAGTATCATGTGGTTTCAAATTAATTTTTTCCTATCTTCCAAATCACATTTACACAGTTGGAAAATCTTTTTAAACTGCCCATTCTGTATATTAAAGTGGGCTGAGTTTGCAACATTAGCACTTTTCAACTGTAATTTCACAGAAAGATAACAAGCAAACAATCTAACTGAAAATAAATCAAATAAAACAGGACCCAAATTATATTTTCACAGCCATATACATTTTTCAGCATCTGTACAACAAACAACTTTCTCTGAACACATCAGAGAAAAGGAAGAAAAACCAAACAGATTTCAACTCTGATATATCTTTCCCAACCACTTTTCAGATTGGGACAGTGTTTTAAAGTAAGTAAATGCCTAAGATTATTTAAACGCAATAAAATCTAGTTTATTCGTTCAAGTAAGGAAGCCTCTCCTGCCAGCTAAAAATTTCAACAAAAAGGAGAACATTTCTAGTCTTGATATCTTTGTTATCATTCCAGACCAACAGGAAGATTACACATACTTGGATTAGTCAAGGAAGTGTTAGTACTAAATACAAATTATGTTGGTTTACTTTGCAGACAAGCTCAGGAAGCTAAGAGTATATATGTTCTTTTGTCACTAAGAAGCAGAAGCAGCTGATTGAGAGTTACTGGATGTTTTTAATAAGGGAATGAAGAATGAAATCAACGTATACCATGACAGAATCTAAATGTCAAATTTTGATATCTGCAATGTCTTCTGTAGCAGCTTTGAATGAGCAGAGACTAACCTACATTTCATGAGAACAGACTACAGCACTCAATTTTTTTGAGGGAGAACAAATTAACTGTTGTATTTGCTAGAACTAGTATGTGGTAGCAAACTTTGCGCAAAACAACACACTTAGGTCCTTCATCTGTGTATTCATTCTAGGGGTAGCAAGTTGCCAAGGGTGTTGAAATTCCAGGTAAGCTAAAGGCCTGGTTGCTGATTCTTTTGCTCAGCTACTCAGGAAGCCTAAAGCTGAAGTTTACCAGCCATTAAATTACTACCATGAAGCATAGCCTGGCACAGCAGCCATCCCCCTTGGACTTACGGGGCCTTGCTCACAGCAAGAGATGATGACACCCAGTTGCTGAGGCCCTTGATACCACACACTCCGTGGCTCCGACACTGCACCATCAGGCACAGCACAGCAGTGACACAAACCAGATGCAGACAGTGCCAAGGCAGGTACAGGTAACTGAGAAGTCTGAATATTTACAAGACCAAACACACAACATCAGTTATCACCATGTTACAGGGCATCTTTGTTTAGCATCAACTGCATTATCTCAAATAACAGGTCTCCACAGGAGGTCTACTAATTATTGATGATTTGGAACAAAACAGAATTTCCTCTTATTCAGACCACTACGATGCATTATCTTCCTTAACGCATGCCAGTCTTGGCACACAAGAGGTTTTCCTACAATCCACTGAACTCTGGCCCTATAAAAGGCACAGCTGAGTTTACAGTAAACTTCACCTACTCAGGGAGACACCACTACAGCTGTCACAGACACACTCAAAGTGTTTAAATTGTTTTTGTCTGGATTTGACAAGACTAGGACTAGAAAAAGTTGTGAAATAAATGTTGGATAAACAAACTAGGTGGTGGCAGCAGCAATTTGCAAATATCCAAGTAAAAGACAGAGGAGCAGTAACACAGAAATACAGAATCCTACTCAGTAAGACACAGGTAACATTGCATTCTCATGTTTTCCACAAACATCAGTAGTCTCTAAAGAATATTTATAAAGTTTCCAGAAGTGGCACATGTGGCACAGTTGTAGCTCCCAGGAATCATTAAGTCACTGGATTTCTCTTCCCTTGCTCCTACACCATTTTTTGTCTGTGTGGTTGGTTTTCCTGAAGCTCTGTTCCATTCCTAACAGCCATAGGAAGGAAGAGGATTTCCCATTTCAGGTAAAATGGAAGTATTATCAAATACACACAAGGGAACAAAAAGCTTGGTAAAAGAGTTTTAAGTGTTTTACATGAGGGTGCTTGAAATCAGAACAATGGAGAATACCAAAGAAGAAGTAAAGAAAGGAGAAGTGCTACAGAACGGTCAGAAAAACAGATACAAATGCTGGTCATTTTACAGCCACGCTGTAAAATGAAAGCCAAGCAATTTAAAGAAAAGAACCACAGGATAAAGCAGGAAACACCACGTGTTCAAAATAAAACCTATAATAAGCAATGAGAACGGGTAGCTTGGTTCACACAATGTATCTCTGTGACCAGGACTTTTTTGTAACGTACACTGCTTCATCCCTACGCTATTAGGAAAACGGATTTCCAAAGAAAAATCTTTCATGTGGTATACTACAACCTGAAGTAAAACCTATGAACAACTGTTTCCAGTGCTGTACCCGGAAAAACATACAGGGACGTCAAAACATGGCATTGCATTTTTCAAAAAATACCAGGGCAAGTGCCAGGGGACAACTGCTTCTATTTGAAACCTCAATTTATTGATGTGACTTAGCACTAAGTCCCCAGGGTGTCACTTCTTCAAGCTCGCTTTCAGAAATCACTTCTGGCGCTTGGCCTCCACATTTCATAAACAGAAGCGGCCGCAACGAGGAAGCCGGGGAGATTGCGCCATGGGGAGTCCCCACGCTTGTGCGGAGGCGACCTGGGGCGGGCACCGGGAGCGCGGGGCTCCCTCCCCACGGAGGGGCTGACCAGGATCACAGGGATTAGATGTCCGTTCCCACAGCCCGGCAGACGCCGGCTCGGGCTCCCAGGGCCGCGCCGTCCCTTCGCCCACCCCGAGGTAAACGCCCCCCGCAGCGGCAGAGCGGTGGCCCGGCGGCCCCGAGGCCCGGCAGAGCCCCTGGGAGTCGCGGTACCGCCAGGCCCGGCCGGCGCTGCCCTTCATTCCAGGCCCTGCGCGGCCCGGCGCCGGAGGAGGCCGGGGCGCTGCGGCAGCCGCTCGGGCTAGCTCAGACTCTCGTCCTTCCGTCCGGGCTTTCTTCCTTCCCTCCTTCCCTC
>WEKY01005662.1:46571-93214 GCA_013390045.1 Picathartes gymnocephalus
GAGGAGGTGCTGTGACGCAGCGGCGCGGTGGCTGCCGGGGCCGAGGAGGCCGCGGGGGCCAGGCCCGGCTCGGCGCCGTGGCTGCTCTCATGCACACTCCGCAGCCGGGGCTCGCCCGGGCACCGCCGTCGCCACGGGCACCTCAGGGCCAGGGCATTTCTGATTAATCTGGGCTTGATTAGGGAATTTGTGTGAAAACCACACGTGGCTCAGGGCGGCCCCGTGTTAGGAAGGCTTTGTACGATTCTGCCCTTAGGGCAGAGAAGGATGGTCAGGTTTGAAAGCGTGTGTCTGTTTGTTGTTGCTGCGGCCAGATTTCCCTCAGATTACAGAATCACTGAGTCAAGGGAACATTTAGATTGGAAAAGACCTCTAGGATCGTCGAGTCCAACCAGTGTTGACCACCACTATGTCAACAGGACCAAGGCACTGAGTGCCACATCCAGTCTTTCCTTAAGCACCTCTGGGGATGGTGACTCCACCACCTCCCTGGGCGTGGGCGATCCATTCCAGAGCTGAATTGCCTTTCCAGTGTAGAAATTCCTCATAACGTCCCAGCTAGACTTCCCCCGGCACAGTTCGAGGCCATGTCCTCTTGTTCTACCGCCTGTTACCCGGGAGAAGAGCCCCACCCCCCCGCGGCTACAGCCTCCTTTCATGGAGTTGGAGAGAGCGATAAGGTCACCCCTGAGCCTCCTTTGCTCCAGGGCAAACACCCCCAGCTCCCTCAGCTGCTCCTCACAGGACTTGTGCTCCAGACCCTTCCCCAGCTCCATAGCCCGTCTCTGGACACGCTCCAGCATCTCAATGTCCTTCCTGAATTGAGGGGCCGGGAACTGCACTGGAGATGCATCCTCACGAGTGCCCAGTAGAGGGGTAAAGATCAGTTCTTGGAAAACACAGTGTTGGAAAACAACGTACTTCAGGGATCACAACTATGGGAATGTGTGCTGAAATGCTTTACTGCTGTCAGTCTGCAGCGAAGGGCTTGGGTAAAGAGGGGGCTTGCATGCAGGTGATAGTGGAAAAACATGGACTTCAGAAGAAACTGTTGCTGTTTTGTTTTGGCACCTAACCCCATTTTTCTTAACTCAGAGTAGAAATGCTGCATGAAAAAGAGCAGATTGTAAATTGCTCTGTTCTTAACTAAGTTGTGTGAAACTGCCTGTCATCATAATTCACAACATTATCTGAAGAAAGCAGAAACTGTACACAAAAGGCAAACTATTTTGGTTAGCTGGTTTTAGGGAACCAAATGGTTTGTTCCTATTTTTCTTCGGTTGTTTTTTGTTTTGGTTTTTGTTTGCTTGTTTGTTTGTTGTTTGTTGTTGTTTTTCTTTTTCCAAATAGACGAGAGTTAGAGCCATTATATTGCTGAGGGTGGCTTGAGGGGAACTGCAGCAGAGGGAAGGCACAAATGTGATCAGAGATATCAGAAAGGTGACTTCACACAGTGCCAACCCAGCAAAGAATGGGGCTTTGTGACTCTGGGAACAACTTCAGGCCTCTAGTCCAGTGCTCTTCTCCCTTTTAAGTATTTAGAGATGCAGAAGCTCCAAACTCTGCTTAGTCAAGTTCAAAGTCTGAATGTTGTTAAACAACCCGTGATGTGACATACCAGTCTTCCTTCAGCCATTTATGTTGTACTTCAACCACCAGAGGGTGCTGAAAATGTTCCCATTGCCGAACTGCCCACAACCATTTAAAATGTTCTTACATGCCCCTACTGGTACGGTTTTGTTAGAGAGGCTTTTCTCATATCAGTGCAAAAAGACATACCCTAAACTAACGTGGTAAAATAGAAACTTGTGTACCTTAAAAGTGGGCAAACTTATTTTTAAATCCCAAACTAACAATTGGAGCAAGAATAATTTCTTAATTGATGCATTATTAAGTTTTCAATGAAAAATCCTATAAATTTTCACAATAGGCTCATTTTCTCATTATTATTGCAAGCTATTTCCTCAAAATGTGGCAATATATGCCATATGCAAACATTAACCAGCAAATGCAAGACATTATCTATGTTATTTTTGGAACAAGATAAGATTTTTTTGAGTGATCCATAGCCCCAAGCTATCAGACAGAACTTGGCATCAATCTCTATAAATAAATGGAGTGGTTAGTAAATAATACTCTAAAAGCAGTACTTAAGACATGAACAGCAAGCATTTCTAACCTGCAAAATGACAACATGCTTGTAAAACTGCGGGAAGGGATTCTGAGAACAAGGACCTATGATCTGCTACTTAAAGTCCACTGCCTAATGTGGTTGGTTTCATAATGATATTTGCCATTTGGTTAACTGATATCAGTGATGTACAAAGCAAACCTGTAGGCAATCTATGACTCTTCAATAGAAAACAAAAAATAAGAACAAAACAAAAACAAACAAAAAAACCCCCAAACAAAAACAAAATCCCAGCGCAACAACAACAAGGAAAACGTGAAAAGTGATTAGCACAAATCAAACAACCAGGATATTAGCACCCTTGGAATAAATGCACAGTAACAGTGAGCTGCAACACGGTCTTTAAGGGAGCTATTGGTGAGAAACCCAAGCCAGATGTGCAATCATTATAAATGCTGTTAGGGAGAAATCTGTAAATAGTAGCGTTTAAAACCACAGCTGCTACAATAGGAGTGGATATATGGTAGATTAAGCAGATATGTTCGCTAATATTTTTATAATAATACTTCCCTGTACCATTACTCCACCTGGCCTGACAGGGATATTTCTGTGAAGACTCTGAAGCCTGGAAAAAAGTAGTACACATTCAATTTTTTTATGTCTTGTGAAATCTATTTGTTGAAATTTCATTCAGGGAGAAGGGAACTGTTATGTCTCTTTTTGACCTCAATTATTTTCTGTTGTAATTTTTGAAATTTTTGTAATTTTATCTCTTTAAATTATTGCATAGAAGTTTCATTCTATAATAAAAATATATGTCAAAAATTACTTTGGGTCAGGTGTCTGTGTGGGCCTGTATGCAGCTTTGAATATCTGAATGACTAATTTTTGTTGAATACCCTTACTATGCACAGGCTAAACACAGATTGACTTGAGTGTGCACTGGGCTGCACAGAGGTATTTGAGGTAAAACTACTTACAATTGAGAAAGCTTACCTGGGACTTAGCAGGAAGTGATGGGGGGCAGGCTTGCCCTTGGACATGATGTTTTACCGGCTGCATGAAGTGGTTGCTCTTTTAGATATTTAGAGTGAAAATTAGAACACATGAGATAGGTTATGAAAGTAGATGCTGCTGTTTGAAAATCCTGGTGATGAAGGTAACCCTACCCAGGGTTAGGAGGGTCCCACAGGATTTTTATGACCCCAGGCATGTGTGCTGCACCAGGCAGCAATGGAGAGTCCCCAGCGGGGGAATGAGTCCACGGTGGCTGTGCAGGAGCCTCAGCCAGAAAGCCCATTGCAGGCTGCTGCCAGAATCCATCCAGGGACTCTGCCCTGCAGAAGCCCTCTCAGTTGTGGGTTGAGACTGACACTCACAGCAATGGATGGTTCCAGAATGTACATGGTGAAAATATTTTAGCTTTCCATTCTGATGTGATGGTTCTTGACATCTCTGGTCATTTTTGAGGGAAATATAGATTTTATTTGAATTTTGATTATTCACCCATTCTATATTTATTGATTTGATTTGTAGCTGGATTTTCTCCAATGATTTTTGCAGAGCTGTGTGTTCTTCTTTGACGTGTGGATGACATATACGACAGAGATAATCAGAGATGGTACAGATTTCCCTTGATTTTTGGTGTCCTCTGAGGCCATGCTTCTCTGATATCATACCAAGAAAAGCTGACAAACTGACTTGCTGAAGACAATGGAAATATTATCATCAGTTTTAACATGATCATAATTTTATTCACAGTTTTATTAATATGTCAGTGGGAATTTTTTTTTTTATTCTGGTAATAAAGGTAGTAAAATAAGGATTCTATACAATTTGCAGGACTAAAGCCCTAAAAATGGAAAATTATGATTTTAAAGCTGAAAAATATCTGTAGATCAAACGACTGGGAAGAATAATATTGCTGTACTTATATCCCAGTATCATGTTTTGCAGTATTCAAATATCTGGTAAATAAATACAGTTAGGTAAGATCATAATATTCTGTGTAACATGGGTAAACTGCAGTATAAGACCTCATCCTGCAGCTTCCATCAGTCTGGCTGATAGGAGAATGAGACAAAATATACTATTGTTTTCCTGAAAATATTCAAAGTGGAGGAAAAAAATTATATTATTTTGTTATTTATTTTTCCTGGAGGTGCTTTTTGAAAGCATTTTAATAAAAAATACCTATCAAATGACAGTGCAGTTTAATCTTTCCTGACGTTGCCTGGGAGACACAAGCCTTAAGATTGAAATGTAAGTCTTTGAAAAAAGGTGGTTGCAAACTGTAGCAAAACTTTTTTTTCTTCAGCTAAGCTTTGTGCCAGAGACAGGATGTCTCTTCCCTAGCTGCTTCCCTGTTTTAAAACTTCATCCCTGACTTTCAGCTTCAGTTCAAAGACTTGAGGCAGATAATAAATCTGAATTTTACAATGTTTTTTAAATTTCTAAATTACCACAATTGACATTGAAGTCCTCATTTATATGTATTTATGCATATGAGCATTTAGCTATTCTATACAATATGGGCCCCGTGTTCAGGACAGGTAGAGAAAGATTTAAACCATCATGCCTGAAATGCTTTGGGGCAGGCTGTACTCTGACAGAGTTGATAATCCATGTCCAAAGCCTTGTTCCAAATCAAGTTGAGAGAAGTTATGAACAGCATTTGTGATCCCAGTTGCACACTCCACATGGACAGCATTGACCACTGCCTCCCTCGTTCCAAACAGGACAGAGTTCTCAAATACTCTGCTGTTATTTGGGAGAGCACCTGTTTTTTGGAAGGGGGCACTGGGAAGCTCAGTATTGTATGGATCTGTGTTTCAGAGCCCCTCATTCAGAGTTCTGCTGTAGAGACAAGCTGATGGGGGCTTCTTGTGGGGCTCTTGACTCCAGGCTTGCATTGATCAGAAGGGGCTGGGAAGGCTGTAGCCCTGTGTGCAACAGCTGGGGACACGTTCAGCCCCATGGCTGCGCAGCACTTCCATCCACACCCTGCTGCATCCGGATCTCATGTTAGTCCCATTCTCAAAGAATCCAAAGTCAGGCAGTACCCTCTTTGTCCAGTACACCCGTGTGTACAGCAGAGCCCAGCTGGCCGAGTTCAGGCAGCAGAACTTTGCAGGGTGCACAGTTACAAATCTCAAAGTGGAAGAAATCTCAAAGTCCAGAGGAGGCTGTCAGCAGAATGGTTGGATGCTTTAGGAGCTGTGGGTGAAGCCATGAATATGATCTCAGGACACCAGTGATGCCAGGTGTTACTTCACTAGAGTTAAATGCCTGAAACCTACTGTGAACCTACACTGAATTAAAATTCCATCTAGGTAATTTCATTGTCATAGAGTAGTATTTAAATGAGTTATATGGCTGTATACTCTGAAAAATGGAAACCATATATAATCACATCAGTAATAGCAATAATGGGTTGGCAACTTATGTTTTATGACAGATTAAGAAGATACGAGTGACAATAAAGTACCAACTGTTATAACTTGGCACCCAGCTCTAGAAGCACTCATTCAACCTAAGCAGGATGTCTCTTGTGCCTTTGTAGATGGCACCTTGGAACACAAAAGTTGCTGACTAAAGAAGACATAATACAAACTACCGCCACAGTAGTTTTGACAAGAAGAGCCAAATCCCTACATCACTACTGTATAATTGTCCTAGACGGTTTTCCTTTAAAATTATTTTTTAAAAACCAATTTGAGTAATTCACTGTATTCTCATAAGTTCCATTTCCTCTCATTTAAATCCTTTGGTTATAATCCTGGCCAAATATTTTCCTCATCACAGCATTATATTAGAGAATGTTTTAGGGCATATTTTGAAAATTAACTGCTTGACATCAGATTACAAAGGCAGCTTATAATGTCATCATCTCCCTTCTGTGTCCTTGCCTGCTGGTCCTGCCCCACGTTACCTCACCTTTTGCCCAGCATGAGCAGTCTGCAACCACATAGTGGACTCATGTGGCTGGAAAGAAACCTTTTTCCATCCCCTCGGTTACTTTTCAGTTGAATCAGTTCTTTAACCTAATCTACTCAGTAGCTGCAAGTGTGCCAGCACTTGAAGGACAGGGCTGGTGGGAGAGCAAGAGGTCCAGAAGGTACAGGAGCATTGAGCAGTACAGCTGATCCATGCCTGCACTTCCACTGAATCTTGTCATCACATAAATAACATTATGTATATGTTTATGGTTTATATGATGTTATATGTTTATTTTGCTAATTACAACAATAACATCTGCTACATACAAAATACATAAATCGTGTAAATTTTGTCTTTACTTCAAATTTCTGATAGAGGGCAATGTTAGAACAGCTTATCTTCTGTCCTTGTTTTTCACAGTCTATAAACGATGGTATGTCTGGCTCTTCACAGAGGTGCAGCAGAGCTAATAAGTCACTCGAGGTTCCTGGGAGCTGAAGTCTCATTTTGTCACACATACCTCCAAGGCAACCACATGGACTTTGTGACACATATCACTGCCAGTTTATTTTTAATTTGCCAAAAGGGCAGTGATTTATCTGGTGGTAAATTTAGATCTTTGAGTATATTCCCCATTTCTTTACCAGAATGAAATGATCTCACAGGAGGCACTGAAGTTTATGGTAGCACTTACTCCTTATTTATGAGGATAAGTGATCACCAGCAGTGGCATTTTGGATATTTTATCTTTGAGTCTATTCTACAAGTGTATTCCAAAGTTCAGACAAGGAGAACATTTTATTCTCTCTGGCACCTGGAACGCAGAAGCACAATAAACATTTTTCAGTTAATTCCATCACCATCCTTTGCATCTCTTTGCCTTTTGTTTATTCTGGAGCTAAAAATGTTTAAGGTCTCTCTTTTTACCAGGCTCTTCTAGACTTGGGCTAAATAATGTACTAGATTCTTCCGTGTCAAATTCCTTTGAGTCACATTTGTTCTGCTTGGACGGATTAGTAATGAGATCAACACTGTTTCAATTAAACAATGAAGATAGACATGAACTTGCACTGAATTCCCTGGATTTGGAAAATACAATGTGAAACAGCACCTTCTTAAGATAAGGCAGGCATTGAGAACAAGAGGGATAGCTGGAAGAACTGTTGACACTTGTTACATGTATTTGAGACAGCAGTAAAATACAGAGGCACCTTTTCTTGCCTAAAGCACAACTTGGATGGCAAACAACCAAGTTTGGTAGATGAAGTTCCAAGTTTCCTGTAAGGTAATGGCTAACACATTGCAGATGAGAAAGGGGATGTAGAGGAGGGAAAAATAATAAATTATAACAACAGCAACAATATATCTTTAACATTACTTTCACTCTTAAATCTCAAACATAATGTCACTCATACATATTTATTTTGTGAATGAGGAGAAGGAATCATTGGGAAGGGATCTGACTTGCTCCCATTCAAGCAGTGTTTGAGTGAAGATTGAACCCAGGCTTCCAGCCCCTGGCCCATGGTCAGAATGGCCCCACTATGGGAATTACTACCTTCTCCAGGCTGTCTTTTCTCATCAACAGCAGAAATCTAGATTTGTATTTGAGAATGCACCTCTACTAATAGGACTGCTGGTTCTTACCATGCAAAGACTGGCTGAAAGTGTGCACTTCCCAGTAAAGAAAATGAGTGCAGGAGAGCTTCAGAAAGTACAGAAGTGGTACAGTTCAGCTTGGGATCATTATATTTAAAATCAACTGTCTAAATGCTGTATTTTACCTGTGTTTCAGGTAAAAATGTGTTCAGGAAGGGCATAATTTCCAGTGGAAAAGAAATGGCCTTCTCTGGCCATGACGGAGGGGAAGGTCATCTAGCCAGACAATAATTCATGGAAAACCTTATTTCTTATAAATATATAACTTTATATATATATATATAAAGAGACATTTTGGCAGGCAGTGATTCTGGCAATTCAGAGCACACTTGCTCACAGAAGTCCTTGCTGGATCATTTCCCTTCCTCTGCAACTGAATAAGATCCCTATGCTAACTTCAGCAACTGCTTCAGTTTATAACTACTACTGGGATAGTAACTACTTTTTTTCTTTCTTTAAGAATGTTTTATTTCTTCTTTGAGTAAGTTAATTGGTCTTGACTTCTTCACTCTCATCTGCGTTTCTTCTTCTTCTGTTTTTCCTATATGCCCATTCTTCCTCACTGAGCTCCTTCTCCCCTCCACAAGCCCTCCAGGGCAATGCTGTCCTGCAAGTGAGGGACCACTATGATTGCTGTGGTGTGGTAGCCCAGATTTGGAGATATCTCTTGAGTTTCTGTCACCCCTCTTCTTTTATAACAACTCCTGGGATCTTTTAGCCCTGAGGCTCACAGGTTTCCAGGCTACTGTGAGCTGGAGTTTTTTCTGATCTGGTCTTCTAGTTCCATCACTGGGTTTTGAGGAGTCATTATATGCTAATACCTGGAATTACATTAATACAGTAGCTTGGTAGGAGCTACTGTATGCTGTGGTCATGAGGACAGAGTGCACTGGGAAAACCTGTATGTGCCTATAACACATGCCCAGATTAGCTGCTGCAGTTGTGGGACCCACGTGCAGCAGCACAGCACTGCAGGATGGAGCAGGTTGCCCAGAGAAATTGTGAATGTCCTCTTCTTAAAACTGTTCAAGGCCAGGCTGGATGGGGCTTTGAACAACCTGGGTGAGTGAAAGGCATCTCTGCCTATGGCACAGGGTTGGAACTAGATGATCATTAAGGTTCCTTCTAACCCCAATCCTCCTGTGATTCTCTGATTCCATTTATATCTCCGTGTTGAAGTAGATCTCATGTCTGTGTGAGGGATACACAGCTGAGCAAGGGCTGGCCAGGCAGAAAGTTTGGTTGCCATTTCTGCACTTCATTGCTCTGCACCAAAATACTGATAGTAATGTACAATCTTCAGCATGTCAGCTACAAAAACTACAAAATAAGTAATTTTTAAAAAAACCCTTATGATTGCGTTTTATTGATATCTGCTCCTTTCTGATGCCACTAACAATCCCCACCTTTGAGTTTTTCTACACAGCCCGTGATTTTTCCTTTTAATGAACGTGCAGCAATTGGGCAGAAACCAATGTAATATCATGGGCTCTTCCAGTCCCTGTTGCAAGAATTGCAACAGTGCCTCTGTCTCACTGCATTTGCAGAGAGATCTTTTGCCTTGGTAGCTTGCACATCCCATTGGTCTTAATGGCACACAGCCAGTCTGATGGATTAATCCAGACTGTGACAACTGATAAGAGCTCGTGCTTGTAGGGATCCCGGGGTATTGGAGATCTAATACTTGATATGTCCTTTGCTGAGTTGGAGATTTGCACAGACTGCTGGATATTTCCACTAGTGTGATTATATTTTAAATTTGACTAAGTATTCAAGGTAGGCTATTTTTACAGCATTATATACATTTGAATAGGTTTCTTTGAAGTGCCCCTTTGTGGAAAGGAAGTATGCAGGGCTAATTATGGTTGAGCACTAGCATATATCTAAGGCCATAACATACCTGTAGTCTAACATACGTATCTGATTTTTAAGGGCAGTGAGCACACACTCCTGGGAGCCTCCACCTCCCATCCAGTCACTAGGTAGTTAATTTTCAAGATTTGACATTTTTGTCATTTTCGTTTTCAAGTTTTTAATGAGTTTATACAAGACATAGAATACACAAATGGGTGAGATACTCCTTAAAAGAAAGCCACTGTCACCAAGGCCTCTAACTATTAAAATGTCACGCTGTTTTTGATGCAACATTCCATATGTATGTCACACCAGCTGTTTTGCTGGATTAGCCACATGACTCACATAATCCTATATCCTTTCCCTGACAGTATTCAGCAGAGGAAGGGGCAAGATATGTCCTAATTGTGTTTAGCTGCAGATTGGGGTAAACCCTGACTGATTTCAAAAGTCCAATGTGTTGCAACTCTGAACACTGGTGTTAGTGTTCATGCCCTTACAGACTCCTACAGAGTTCTAGCCATCAGTAATATTTATCAGCTGGGAGTCCCATAGTTGAGCTGTCCATCATGAGAAAGAACCTAACTTCACATCACTCCTGAATGGGTCATATTTTGATTTCTTCAACTCTCCATTCCTCCTTGCATCAGGAGAGAAAATGGAAATCCATACTACACATTTTCTGTATTGTCATTATCTGATGCATTTCAGTTACTCATGTTTCTGTGCTTAAGCAGGCTTTTCCATCTTCAGGCTTATCCACCCTGGGAATAAGATGTTGTTAGGGAAGTTAGAATGTGAAACTGAAGGTCAATATTATTTTGCACAATTTTTTTGTGTGGCTACCCGTGCTCTGCGCTTGGAGGGCTTTTTAAAATGTGTTCCAGATTGCTTCTACTGCACACTGGGAGCAGGTTGTGAAGGTGCCAGCTTCCTCCCCACAGCTCAGATCCCTTCCCACTATACATCAACAAGAAGGGCAGATGCGCTGAGCAAGGTGCAATGTACAGCAATACCATCTGGGTAGGACAACCATGTCCCCTGGCAAGATCCACTGCCACCCTTGTGCAAGCAGCCTCTCCGGGGGGTTGTTTATGACCTCCTCCGAAGTCTCCTTTAAGCCCCTCTGTCTCTATAGTTCCTGAAATAGGGTGAAGTGCTGTCTTTGTGTGCACAGGCATGGCTGGGTAGAGTGCAAAAGAAAGGGCAGAGAGGGTTGTGGGTAGATAACATGGCTGCAATTTCACAAATTCTGCATAATGCGGAAGATTAGATTTAAAGTGATAAAAAAAGGAGAAGGTGTGACAGAAATGTCCCTCCATTTTTCATGTCTGCATTTGCTGTGCAGTCACAAATGTTTTGGTGTTCTGATTCAAGGAGAATTTGTCATATGGGTGAGTTTGGAGGTAATCTTGGTATAATTCCTTAGCTTTTAGAGCAATAGTATATCCCAGGTGGAATTCTGCAGAGCTGTCAGTTTTATTTGTTTGTTGGGTTTTTTTTAATTTACACATTATCTGAATATTTGAGTTACAAGACCCATGTAGAAATCATTTATTCTGTAAGGACTTTTCCCTTAAAGGCAAGCTCACAGCATGAAAGGTCTCCCAGGCTCTGTGGAGGGCTGGCAGGAGTTTCTGAGTGAAGGCCAAAAATATGTTCTTGCAGCCGTGTTTCCAAATTGATGGCACTACAACAGAGGCAGCTCCACTAGAGACGAAGCAAGCAAACCCACGCTTTGGCAGGATGGGGAGTTCTGCCTGCCTAGATGTAAGGGTAACTGTCATCTTTGCAGTTTTATTTGTCTTTGCCTAAGGCACTGAGAGGAATTATGTTCATATGGTAAATAAAAATAGTCCGAGTAAAAATATCCTGTGTCTTTATCCTCTCACTTTTATCTTACCCAGGAGTTATCTGCATCACTTGGGAAAGCTGATACTCTCTGAACACAGCAATAGCCCTATATAGTGTTGGGTGCTGCGACTAATTACTGGGTACTTACAAGTGCTGAAAAGAGCAAAGAAGAAGACAAACCCCTGAACTTTCCACTGTTTTTAGTCGTGCTTTAGCTGCCATGGGTTTAGCACTCCTTTCAGTTGGGGCCAAGAAGAGGTTTCAAATGACTGGTGAAAATGGACTAAAATTTCAGGGTAGCACATGCCTGGGAGGACATTCTCTTTTACCTAGCTAATTCCCAAAATATAATCAGCAGTCATCAGCTGAGCTGAGGGAGCCTCTCACTTGTACCATGCTTTACCCTGCTGGTTGACCTAGTTGCTGATGCAGGGAGTTACACACAATGCTAAGCCTGTTAAGTGACTGCAGATTTTTTTGCACAAACAAGCAAACAAGAAATTAAAGAAGAGCTTCAGCAATGCTGATAAGCTTGTAGGGGCACTTAGGGCTTGTTTGTTTGGTTTGGGATTCATTTTGGCCTTTCTTTGAACCCAGCTAAGATGGAAAGCTGTAGCAAGTTTCAGTGCAGCACACGAGGCCAGAGGAGGCCAGAGGTGGCTGCAGCTCCCTGGCCATTTGGGGCTTGCAAGAGCATACAGAGCATCGGTCCTGCTCTGTTTGTCACGTTCCCCACTGCCTTGGAAGCGTTTGCTCTGTCAGGCTGGTGTCGAAGAGATAAAAGGAAAGATTGAAACCATCTGTGCTGTAACACACCCTAGTCAAAGGTGTCACAGGGTTTCTGCGAGACGAGCAGCGTCAGTGACGTTTCCGTGCCTGCTTACCCATGATTATCATATCACTGAATATTAAAGAGACTTTGAGGAACTTCGAAGGGACCTGAATTGCAGTGGAAAAGTGTGTAGCAGTTTGTGAAGCATTGCTCTGTAAGGACTACATCATCCTTAAAAGATCACTTAACTACTGGTCTAAATCCTTTTCACTTCTAAAAGCACACAAATACAGAAATGCAAATACAGTTTGTACTAGCTACATGTGTTTTAGGACTATATTTAAATGCCATGTAAGTGTTTTGTGGTAGCATTTAAAAATTATTTCAGTAATTTTAGAGAATTTTTTTCAGTAATTAAACTTTGTTTTTAGTACCAGGCATTTAGTACCATGAAGTGTAGGAGATTATGGTAATATATAGATGTTTATCTATATGAATATATTGATGATGGTGGAGAAATGATGCTTGCTCCTGTAGGAAGCTCTTATCCCTGTAACACAGATATGCAGGAACTGTTTTTATGTTCCATTTTGAAAGATTATTTGTGAACACTTTAAGAACTTAAGACAGGATTTATGATGCATAGTAAGAAGGCAGTTGTTTGCTCAGTGGTATTGCTGCTCAAAGAGTCAGGCACTTTACTGGGTCATTTGTTGCTCTGGTCTTTTTCAGAATATTCATCAGATGTTTTTCATATTTTTAATACATCTTCAGGCAGGGAGAAGTGACCTCATAATTTTGTTTTATTAAAAAGAAGGACCATGAATCTTCCTTCTCAGTTTGACTATATCTATGAGGTTAGTCATGTGTATGCACTGTGGTACTTGGTAGAAGACTACAGCTCATGGATAACATTCAGGGCTGTGATGCTTTAGATGTGTAACTGCAATAAGCCAGAGGCAGATGAAGCTGATCTGCATATAAAATATTCTCTTAATGAAAAAGCGCATGAAGGTAGACAGATCTTGCTGTTACAACTACATTTTTAGGATCCTAAAGAAGATCACAAACTCTTTCGGCAACGTTTTTGTGAGACATGAATGGTCTAGAAACCATTCTTCCTGCTAAAAATGGAATAGCATGGAAAAAACTGTGGAAGGAATCTTCTCATCACCAGCAGTACAAAGGACCCCCCAGAACTGCTTTTCATGTGTAATATATTACACTGCATAAACATTAATGGGCCATGGGTGCTAGAGCCAAACCTTCTGAACCAGATCCAACAACTGCAGGCATTACAACGGTAGTGTCTCCACCAGCTTCTAAGCAGTCTTCTTGAGCAGCTCTACTATGTTGGCTTTTGTTCAGAGCCTGAGGCCTAAACTCAGTCCCACAGACCGTCTTTTCCTACACAGCTAATTACTATCCTCTCATACCCTTGCAGCACAATTGCACAACCACAGCTAAGGTTTGCGCTCTCCATGACAGTGCTGTCAAGAAAAGGTCTCTTTGCATGGTTTTTGGGCTAAATGCTCAGAGATCTGTACTGCAGCAAGGTCCCCAGGGATGCGGTCATGGCCCCAGGCCTGACAGTGGCCAAGAAGACTTTGTCCAATGCTTTTAGATATGTGGTTTACCTTTTAGTCTGCCCTGTGGCAGGAGTTGGATTTAATGATCTCTGAGTCCCTCCCAACTCAGAATACTGTGTGATTCTAAGTTTCTAGTGTTTTCTACTTTTCCCACTTCTTGATATGTGACTACAAGAATATTAGCGCAACTGTTTGCTGTAAACTTTTGAGATCACTGGCTGCAAGAAATAAGAATAGAAGAGGACTTAGCCTTTATTTCTTAGCTTTTAATTAAACACAAAAAACCAAATAATGTTACTCACTTACTATGCAATAGCAGTATCATCTGTTGGAGAAGGACAAACAAAGAAGTTAATATGCAAACTCAAGCTGTCCTCTAGTGCATGTTACTATGGCTGGTAGGATTTTTACAATCTGCCTCCCCTGCTATTGTCACTTTATCTTGCCATGGAAGTCTGTACTCAACTGAAAGTGTTAGTAACCGATCAAGAGCCTGCTAGAGCCTGGATGTGAGCTGTTTGCTGGATGAGAACAAAGTGCCAGGAGTAGCAGCTGGCTGAGGCCTGGCAGTAGGAAGAGGTGTCCCTCCATCTGTAAAGAAAATCCTAAGTCATGAATTCTCTCAAAAGAGAATTATTACACAATCTTATGCAATGTTTTTAGAAGGACATTTATTTGAATACATTGGGAACCTGGAAATCTCATTTGCTCTCCTCCCACTCCCCTGAAGATATGTATTAAAACATAAAAAAATTGTGGCTGCTTGTACTTCTTTATTTGCAGAGTTAATTTCTAAAACAGAGTGATTCTCTTCACTACAAGATCTTACAAGAGGGTACTTAACTCTGCACCTCCAGTGATGAAACAGGCACTGTCTGATTTGTGGGAGGAGACAACCCACAACCGCAAGGTTTAGGTTTCTTCCTAACAGGTCAGTAGCTGCATTACAAAAGACTATCACTTACGCTGTCCATATTTCCATAGTCTAAATATCACCAAAGCATGTAGACTGCAAGAATCTGGGCCTAACAGTGTCAGAGAAGCTCCTTTATCTCACTTTTTGCAAAGCATAAAAAAGCCCAGTCATGGTAAAATGCTCATTGCTGGAAATTACATTTTAAGCACAATTGACATTCCAGGCTCAAATCTGGAAAAAAAAAAGTCAAGGAAGGATTCCTGTCCAAGGGTTCTTTGAATTAATTATTTTTGCATCATTGTAACCATTAAGTCCTTAGTATTGGTCTTGTATATCTATGAAACTCTGATTACCCCATTGTGAACCAAAGCACTGTTTTCACACAACATAGAGGATTGAGATGATATTCATTATCACATTGGTACTGATTGTGGATAACACTGAAATAGCTTTTATTAAATTAACCACTTCAGGAAACAGGTAATACTTAACTGCTGGTCATTGGATTTACCAAAATGAGTTATTTCTTCAGGATCTGTTTGAAACCCGATGCCATGCAAGACATGAAGCTGAAAAATAAGACAAATATATCTGCAACTAACACCACATATCTGAAGTATAGTTTGACCTTGGGCTTCTATTATATCTGGAGTTGTTATGACAAGTTTAAGGGATGTGTGGCCTTCTGGGCCAAATCCTATTTTAATAATGCTGATGTATCTCAAGCTTCTGTAAAATTACTCTGCTGAATTTGGGCACCTAGGATCACCTATGCTTGAGTATGATTTTTTTTTTAATGTTTCTCTTGTTTTATGAGCACAAGTATTCCCACTAAATCTATTTGCAAATTTTTCTGGCTAATATTTTTCTCCCAGCAAGCTGTAACTGTCACCTGACTGAAGAAACAGATCTGTGTTTCCAGAGGTCTGGACTGCTTATATACCATGTTTAGGACTTCTTAACTTAAATCATTGAAAAAGAGAAATTTAAATTCTTCTAGTATCATCACATCTAAGTGTAATTTCAGGGTGACTTTGATCTTTCCCAGCCTCCCAAAATACAATGTGGTAGCTTGAAACTTGGTGTGCTTCTTTCCAAAGAGCCCCTCTGATGATGAGAGGATATGAATGACTGCTAATGCATTTTCTGCTTCATATTTTATCTCCTAAAATACTGCATATAATTTGGTTGACTTTGCAATTACTCCAGTGGATACTAAACACTGGGGGATGGGGATGTATTATTTAAATCATGTTATTTGTAATAGTGGACCAACATATCAAATTTCAAGTATATTCCTGACAAGGAGCCTCTGTAACTAGTAGCTCCTGATCTCACAGCTTAGTTGCTTCAGTTGGTGCTGTGACTGCCATTACAGTGACACTTTCAGAGCATCAGTCAAGCACATTAATGCAGTTTTAATTACTGATACAGTTACTCTACCAATATACAAGCCTCATTGTACCAGCCAGTTAATCCTTTGTGGGCATTTATGTTTATGTTTTAACCCACAGCCCAAAATCACTTACCCTTTAATAAAGTTTGTTGTTTTATCTCTCTATATCATGCTCTATACAATCCTTTCAAAATTTATTCCTCACAGGTTTAGAAGTCATCACTTCCACTGTCTTATTAAGGAGACCTGAACTTCTTATCTGGGGTTTGGGTTGAATATTTCATTTTTATTTTTCCCTGCAGCTTCTTTGGAATATCAAGTCTCTGATCTGCGTGCAAACTCCAATCAGTTAAATACTACTTTGGGCAGCTTTTCTACTTAAGGACATGATTTCAGGTTGCTTGTTATGACAGCCTTGCAGTACCAGTTGTTATCTGGCATGGGTAAGTATTTAACTCTGTATTTACATTGGAATCACACTTATTCTCTGTTCAGTGAGTACTGGAAATTTAACATGTCATTTGTATTCTCTGTGGTATTTTGAAAAATATCAGCTGAATCATTATAACACAAGGAAAATGGGTGCCTCCCAAATTTGTCTCCAGTTTTCCTCTTCTTAGGGCATGCAAACTATGTGAAAACTTTACTTTTGGCTTGAGCACAAAAGCAGTTCCACGTAGAGCTGAACATTAGTGAAAACTAATTACACCATCCTCGGTTTCCCGGCAGTGAAAGAAAAGAGGAGTTATCGGAGGAGGATGAGCCAAGAGAATGACCTGGTTTTCCAGCACTGCACAGAGAGACATAAGCCGTGGCTGATGAGGAATGCTAATGGTATCATGCAGCTGGCATCCCGTACTAAAGCAAGCAGCCACAGTGACAGCTTGGTACTGCCATCAGAGGAAATCAGCGCTTGTCTTGCAGGAAGCAGGGCTGCCTGCTTTCTCATCAGTGTCCTGAGGGATTTCACTGCACCTCTCTATTATTACCTTTATTTTATACTTCACTCATGGGGTCATTAAGCATGCCATGTGACTGTGTGGTTTAGGTCACCCCTATGGGGCTCTGGCAAATGGTAATGGTACATGGACTGCATGGTTTTGTGGTGTCATTGTCCCATAGAAGCTCATCTAAGGTGTGGTAGGAGGAGACAATTTGCCCCATGGGCAGCAGCATGTCTGCTTCCCATGATTTGTGCAGAAATCCTATCTCACCTCATGCCATCCCTGTCTCCCTCCTCCTCCACAGCCCCATGTTCTCTCCTTATCTTCTAACACCCCTTGCCCCCAGTAGCCTGCCAAGGACTGGCCAGGGAGAAGACAGTGTGTGTTGAGGCTGGTCTGAGCCATTGCTGTTTGGCTAAATAGAGCAGATGATCACTAAGCTCCTGCTGATACCTCATCTCACTGCAAGCAGCCACTTGACTGCAGAAAAAAAATGATGAGCAGAATGTGTTTTACCCAGTGCCTTCCCCCCAAAAGAAGACTCTATTTGCTAAATTAATCCTTTTTACTTGGAATAAAAAGCTGAAGACAAAACTTTCTGCAGGTGGGTCATTTTAATATGACTCCCTAGAAAAAGATGACTGCTACCCTGGACAAATGCAGAGACTTTGAAGTGCTAAAATCACAGAGCTGTATCC
The DNA here is from genome assembly GCA_013390045.1 of Picathartes gymnocephalus. Classification (NCBI taxonomy): domain Eukaryota; kingdom Metazoa; phylum Chordata; class Aves; order Passeriformes; family Picathartidae; genus Picathartes; species Picathartes gymnocephalus. The sequence continues at coordinate 64,324 of WEKY01005662.1, forward strand.
GACTGGAGCTGAGTGGAAGGTATAGCAAATATGATGGACTGCCTTTGTTGCAATGATAGACTGCTCCTATTGGTGTCTGCAGCTTTCCTCAAACTGAAAAAGAAGCAGCTCTCTGCCACTTTCTGATATTCCTGTTGGAAAACCAAAGTTTAGAAGGTATATATCATCTGTCAAAAATCTTTATGACTCTAGCTAAGATAAGTGCAGGGGCAATGAATACATGCTATGGACTGTTGGGGCAGAGTTAAGCAGGGCTTGCAGCTTGAGGCAGCCCTAGGCCAGTCATGCAGAATTTGTTGAGGTCTCCTTTGTCTAGATGGAGATTCTCAATGGAATGTTACCCCAGCCAAAATGTTGGCAGGACCCAAGATGTCATCTGGATGATGGGAATATACTTCTAATCAGAATTTAGAGACCAGACAGTTTACAGAGAAAATAATGAGGCAGAGCTGTAAAGTAAAGGCTACCAAACACAGCCATGTATTAGCTGTGGTCCTGCAAGTGGAATTTCCCAAGTCAGATCTCCCTGTTGCAGCTGTTTTTATTCAAGATGAACAGATTTATGAAGATATGGTATAGACAGCAAAACTGGAAGGATGATTTGAATGTCTAGAGCACTTTTTTTTCTCCTAAGAAAAAATGTTAAAATGCCCTTTTCATTTTTACATAGTCCTTGGCGGAAGGGGCAATCCATAGTTGCTAATTTTTAAGATTTTACTGAGACCAATATGATATTTGTGATGTTTTTGTGCTCATCATGAAACACTGGTATATTTTCTACGTTTCCCTTCATCCCTAGTGTCAACTCTTCCTATCATCTTCAGAGGGATTGAACTGTTGAGAAGAACAACCCCTGCACACAAGGAGCAAGAAGACATGGAGCTCAGAAAATGAGAGAAGGTACTAGAGTGAGAAAAAAAATCTCAGAAGAATTAGATAAATAGAAGGAAGGAGAAACATTAAGGAAATGGCAGAAGAGTGTAAGATTTAGAGATGTGCCTGGAGGAGCTGCAGCCAGGTGTTGGTGGAAGGAAGGGAGAAAGAATGGGGAGAGCAGAAGGTGTTTGGGAGAGGGCAGACAGGTACGTGCTGGGTGACTGGGGCAGAGCAACCTGATGTAGACCTGGCTTGCTCTTATTAAGGTAAGCAGAGAACGAGGAATTAATTGCCCATTTCTGTAACCCCTCATGTTACGGAAGATTTTTCTCTAACAACAACAACCAGAATTTGCTGGCTGCTTTATTTTGAAACTTTGAATAACATAAATTAAAATGGGACAGACCTGCCTTTTGATGATAGGAGGAAATTTGAATATAAATGTGCCATGGTTTGACACTGGCCAAATACCAGGCACCCATGAAAGCTATTTACTCACCCTCCCCTGTTACAGCTGGACAGAAGATAGAAAAATTTAACAGAGGGTTTATGATTTGACATAAGGACCGGGAGAAAACACTCCAAGAGCAAAACAGGCTCAGCTTAGAGATACAAAGTGAGTTTATTACTAACAAATTCAGAGGAGGCTAATGAGAAGTAATATAAGTCCTTAAAAACACCTTTTCTTCCCCCAACACCTCCCTCCTTCTCACTGACAATGCAGGGAGACAGGGCATGGGGGTTTTAGTCAGTTCACATTGTTATACGTTGAGTCCTGTCTATCACAACATCACCTGAGGTTCTCTTCCACTGCTCAGGGGGAAAAGTTGTTCCCCTGTGAGACCATGGGGTCCCTCCCACAGGAGACAGTTCTCCATGAACCTCTCCAACGTGGATCCAATCTCATGAGCAGCAGTCCTCCCAAAACTGCTGCAGTGTGGGTCTCTCTTTCCACAGGGTCCTCCAAGGACAGGCTGCTCCAGCCTGGGAGCAGGGCCCTCTCTCTCCTCCGGGTCTGCCACAGGATCACAGCCTCCTCCAGGCATCCACCCGCTCCGGCCTGGGCACCTGCTCCAGGGGCTGTGGGTGGATCTCTGCATCCCCCGTGGATCCCCAGGGGCTGCGGGTGGATCTCTGCATCCCCCGGGGATCCCCAGGGGCTGCGGGTGGATCTCTGCATCCCCCGTGGATCCCCAGGGGCTGCGGGTGGATCTCTGCATCCCCCGTGGATCCCCAGGGGCTGCGGGTGGATCTCTGCATCCCCCGTGGATCCCCAGGGGCTGCGGGTGGATCTCTGCATCCCCCGGGGATCCCCAGGGGCTGCGGGTGGATCTCTGCATCCCCCGTGGATCCCCAGGGGCTGCGGGTGGATCTCTGCATCCCCCGTGGATCCCCAGGGGCTGCGGGTGGATCTCTGCATCCCCCGTGGATCCCCAGGGGCTGCGGGTGGATCTCTGCATCCCCCGGGGATCCCCAGGGGCTGCGGGTGGATCTCTGCATCCCCCGTGGATCCCCAGGGGCTGCGGGTGGATCTCTGCATCCCCCGTGGATCCCCAGGGGCTGCGGGTGGATCTCTGCATCCCCCGTGGATCCCCAGGGGCTGCGGGTGGATCTCTGCATCCCCCGTGGATCCCCAGGGGCTGCGGGTGGATCTCTGCATCCCCCGTGGATCCCCAGGGGCTGCGGGTGGATCTTTGCATCCCCCGTGGATCCCCCCCCGGGCTGCGGGTGGATCTCTGCATCCCCCGTGGATCCCCCCCGGGCTGCGGGTGGATCTCTGCATCCCCCGTGGATCCATGGTCTGCAGGGGCACAGTTGCTTCACCGTGGCCTCACCACGGCCTGCAGAGGAATCTTGGCTCCGGCACCTGGAGCACCTCCTCCCCCTCCTTCTCCACTGACCTTGGTGTCACCACGTTGTTTCCCTCACATGTTCTCACCTCCTCCTCTTCTCTGGCTGGAATTAGAACCGTGCCCACCACCTTTGTTTTGATTTCTTCTTAAATCTGTTATCACAGAGGCATTACCATAATTCCGAATTGGCCCAGCCTTGGCCAGCAGCACATCCATCTTCAGAGCCATCAGGGGGATTGGCTCTGCCCGACATGGCAGAAGATTCCAGCAGCTTCTCACAGGAGCCACCTCTGTGGCCCCCCTGCTGCCAAAACCCAGACCATGCAAAACCAACACAAACTGATAAATTAGGAAATTACTTTTGTCTTCTCAAGTACTACACTCTCTTCGTTAATTTTTCAATTATCATGGTAAGCTCATGATAAATTTCTGGAGGGAAAAAAAGTAATAATTGTGTTGTTAACAATTAGAAGATGCATTATGTTAAAAATGCCATAAGAACATTTAAATTTGAACATTTTCCTTAAGATTAAATATCCATTAAGTGTCTGCAAATCACTAAGAGACAGCATAATTATTTTTTTATTTGTGCAATTATGAGAAATATATACAAAACTCTTCCAATTTAAGATTTAATGGCTTGAGCATTGACAAGGATTTATTAGATGAAACTCATTCATGGAATCAGTTTTTTCTAGCCTTTAGTATCTAATTTTGAAACATCAGTTTGCCATGGTTTAAGATACATTAGACTTGTTAAATGCAAGAGTATAACCATTAGCTTTGGATAATAAATAGTCTGTTGTAAGAAATAATTTAGCATATCATCAAAGCAAATAGTAGAACTAATTGCATTCCATTTATCATTGACCGTGTCAAATCTGGTGTGGTATTTTAAAGCAAACTTTGTCTGAGAATTAAATGGAAGTCATTGACATTGATTACACTTATGATTGTGTTTACATGTAGTAAAACCTCAGAAACACACTCCATAGTTATTATTTTAATCATTCATTTAAGCTGCTATTACAGAAAATGGTAAGCACGCCTTTGTTTTCTCACAATAAACCTAAGTCCAAAGCCCTGCTCCACAACTAACAACATATTGGGATATTCTGAGTAAAGGGCCATCTGGGAGATGGTAACCTTAAATACACACTGCTTTGGGCATTTTTTTCCCATGATGGATGACATGGGGACAGCCATCTCTCCTTCCAGCTCCAGTGGCACGTGAGCTGATGATCCAGCTCAGCCATGGGACTACAGCAGCTTCCCAGATGCTGTGTTGGGTCCCTGCCCCACATTTCCCATCAGCAGAGAAGAGAGGAAACAAATTCTAAATCATGTGAGAAAATTATACATGACACGAAAGTTGATCGTGGCTTTTTTGCTTGTTTGTTTTAATTTCAAGATGGAACAGCAATTATCTGCCCCTTTGGAAAACTATCTAATAAAAAGAAACAAATCCCAGTCTAAGAGCACCAGGCAAAGTTAATGGCCCAAGTCTAGTTTAGGTGGTATTTTTCATGAGCAGATGCAGAGTAAGTATGCAGGAAGCAGCCACTGCAGTGTGCTTACTGGTCCCACTAATAGCTCCTTCAATCAGACCATCTCCCTGCTCCTTGCAGCAGTTGAGCTTGCAGGGGCTGGGCAGTTTGCTGTCCCCTGGCCTGGGAGCTCTCTGCAGGGAGGTAAACAGCAGAGGTACAGACATGGCAGAACACCATGGCAGGGAGAGGGCCAGGACCCCTGAGGACTGCCTGGGGCTGAAGGCTCGGCTCAGCTCAGCAACTCTTTGCCCTTTGGTCTTCCAGCTCTGCAGCCACCCACTGGCACCCTGGCTACAGCCCCTGCTGTCCTGGGAATTCCTGCCTGGGGCGACCCCATTGTCCTGAATAACATCTTCCTTGGGGTCTTGCCCTGGAGTTTGGGAGATGTTAAAAATAGGTGAGATGTTCTGGCTTTGCACTTAAATCTTCTGGTTTGAGTGTGCACAAAAGGCTGTTCACTCTTGCTGATGAAACAGGGCAGGACAAAGGGGATCAGGGGTTCAGGTATTGAACACAAGACACTGCTCCAGGCTCATCTGGTGATCACTTCAAGTTCAGTTTTTACTTGCCTTTCTATCTGGTCAGATTTGGAAGGTACTGAGTACTTTGACTAGCTGCAAGGAAACGGAGTGTAAAAAAATTAAAACAGCCCTGTTTGCCTTGCTTTGCTAACATCCCTGTTGCTCCTGCATATCTGGCTGGAAATAGCAAAGCCAAGGGATAGCACTGACACAGGACCCTGAGGAGATGATATTCGTAGCTACTGTTTCACCTCCAACAATGTATCTGAGCCAGGACATAGCTCCACATTCTTGTGTCAAAGATGTCTCAAGTACTGAACAAGATCAGGGATCTTACTGGCAACAAAATAAAAAAGGAGTTTCCTTTCCTGTTTTTGAGGACCACAGAAAGACTGAGGCTGGGAAAACAAATCACAAGCCACAAATCTTAGCGTTAAGGCCCAAGCCCCAGAGAGAAAGAGTAGAAGGTACACGAACACAATTTCTCGAGGTGAAGATCAAATTTGGTTGAGTATAATTAGGGACTCAAAAGCATGTTGATAAACAACTTGTTTGAAGGCCCTAAGTACCAGCAGCATCACTTCTACAGTAGTCTGACAATGAAATGCATATGTCCACAGCCTGTTCCTTCCTGTATGAAGGTGACACAGATGTGACAGATCCTTCTGTACCTCTTAACTGTGTTAAAGAGGTAAGTATTCCATGCTGGTCACTATTGCCAACCTATCATCCGTGGTTTTTCTCGTTTTTTTACGTGGAAGAAAAAAGAATTCTTTTTTTAAAAAGCTTTCAATTTCTAAGGGAAAAATGTATATGTTACAGAAAATTCAAATGCAAAGGGAAGTGAATAGTGCTACATGCTGCTTATCTTCCTCCTGCTAACATTAGCAACTCTTAGCATGCAAGCAAAGTAAACAAGATTTACAGGATTTATATTAAATGGGTCAATTTTGCTTTTCAAGTGTGCCGTTACTTGCTTTTAAAGTAGCAAAGGAGTTTGCTAGAGTTTTGTGTCCTGCTCCTTTCATGCTAGTGGGAAAGGCCTCTGCCTTGACTTGTGGTTCTCTCAACCCCAAAATGTGTGAGACAATATTGTCAGTGAGAGAGAAAATGCAGGCACACATTTGGAGGCATCTCCAATGGCACTGGAGTGCAATCTCAAGAGACCACTTCCCTTCTTGCTGTTTTTGGATAACAAGGGGGAGATCATCGCCACTTCTCAGAGCTGGGAGGGTGATGAAAGACATCGACAAGCAGAAAGTGCTTTTCCAAGGGTTAGCTGGAAATCTTTCTTTTGAAGACTGTGAGCATTCACTCTTGACAAAATGGCCTAGAAGCCTAGGGAAGCTCAGCAAAACTGGAGGGTATCAGGGGATGCTGTTACTAGAAATCATGAGCCGAACATGTGCTTGTTCAGAAAGCTGAAACGTGACTGTCAAGAACAAGCAAGCCAAGCAGGCTGAAAAAACTCTTAATCATTGCATAAAGTTACGATCACATTTGAGGAAGACTACTTACACAAGAAGTACAGGGCTGAGAATAAACATCTGGGAACAAAAACTTCTTGCAAATGCAGCCAATGACAACAGAGAGAACATTCATTCCAAAAAAAGTTAGTAAGAAAGAATCTGCCCATTCAGTAACCATCAGTCACAGCACATGATATGCATACTTTTAACTTCCTTGCACGGTACACAGACCACTTCATCCTGCTTTAGTGTTTGGACTGTTGTGTTTTAAAGCTGATTTATTGCTGCTGACCAGTTCACTCTTCTGGGAACCAGCACCTCCTGTTTATCTGCACAGGGGAACTCCATACCACTTCTCCAATCCAGAGATATTTGTAATGAGAAATGATAAATTCCACAGAGGCATAACCTTTGGTCTCCAGCTGACCCTTCAGGTATTAGTGATGATCCATTGCACCTGGATAACATGAACTAGAACAGGTGTGATTAATACACAGCTCAATATCTGTTACACAATGAACCCAAGGAATTTCTAACCTGATCTCGACATGGGCACACTTCCTAACGGTAAAAAGTCCATATCATGTTGCAGATACTTAAAACTTTTGAGTTTTCTTTACCAGTTAATATGGAGTAGGCATGCAGGTGGCTAGACTCTCCAGTAATGCTCATAGCTGAATATTCTCTTAAATAGTCCTTATTTAGTAGCTTGGATTGTCCTGCTTTTGGCTGGAGTATAGTTACTTTTCTTCACAGTAGCTGGTATGGGGCTATGATTTGGATTTCTGCTGAACACAGGGCTGCTAATATAGTGATGTTTTTGTTATTGCTGAGCAGTGCTTACACAGAGACAAGGGTTTTTCTGCTTTTCATGCTGCCACACTGGCAGGGAGGCTGGGGGTGCCTGGGAGATTGAGAGAAGACACAGCCAGGACAGGCCAAATTGACCAAAGGGATACTCCAGACCACATTACATCATGCTCAGTAAAAAAAAGGTGGGGAAGAAAGAGGGAGGGGGGCACATTTGGAGTGACAGCATTCGTCTTCCCAAGTAATCATTACATCTGATGGGGCCTTGCTGTCATGGACATGGCTGAACACCTGCCTGCTCCTGGGAAGCAGTGATTCATTATTTTCTTGTTTTGCTTTGCTTATGTGAGTAGCTTTTGCTTTATCTAGTAAACTGTCTTTATGCCAACCCAAAGTTCTCCAACTTTTACCCTTCTGATTCTCTCCCAATCGCACTGGTGAGGGAGGGAGTGACTGAGCAGTGGTGTGATACTTGGTTGCTGGCTGGTTCTTTTCTCTTGGTTTCTGCCCATCCAGTCTAGATTTTTTGGAGCTGAAATCATTCTAGCATTGAACTGCAATAATTTTATGGTAAATCACTGAATACTCCTAAACCAAGACTGACTGTTCTCTTGCTCTTTCCCTGTTTGACTTTGTAAAACAACTCCAATTTAATTTTACTTATTTGTGATGTATGTAGTATGTACTTTATGTAGTGCTTTGAGCTGATGTTTCCATTAATTTTGTATAAACTGCTTGGTGTGTGGAGCATGAGATCTATTCTGTAACTATTCTCCATAAAAATTATACTCTTCTGAAACCAAATTAATCCACACTAGAAAGGTGGAACCTTATTTTTGCCCCAGTTGTTTCGATCCAGAAAACTAGTCAGTAAATATAGGTGAAAGGTGACTGTCCCTGTGAATTAAGGCAGAGGTGTCTTTCCTCCCATCAGCTCTGAGCTTTTAATAATTATGAATCATCCTCCAGCTGGTTATCAGCATTTCTGTCAACTGGACTGGAACAGCAATAGCTACCAAGTATGCAGCAACAAAAAAGGTCTGAAGATCAGAATATCAACTGATACTACTACAACAACGTCCTATTTATGCAAGTTATTTTAGTAAAAAGATGGACTACTGAAGTTCTAGTATTTCTATATCATTGTGGGTATGAGGGATTCAGAGCTATCACTGCCTTAATTTTCTTTTTCTCATGCCTCTTCCCTTTGCACAGGCATTCCTGCCCTGAGCAGCTCAGACAAAAATGCACTTTGGACTGATTCTTTCCTCCCACACCAAGAGCTGAGTGCTCCAGCTGGATGGCTACAGATTTTTAGCTATACCCAATGTCAACTGTACCGAGTGCCACTACATGTAAAAGGAGACAGAACAGGGAACATACTTTCAAGTCCAAGCATTCAGAAATTGAAGCAACCTTTTCCCTACATTGGAAGGTGGATCATTATTTGTATTTGTCTTCTGTTGCACTGAGTTTGCAGTAGCTAGGAACACTTTATTCTCAATGGAAGATTAAATTCCTGTGTAATCACATAATTCCTGCACCTGAGGCTTTAAGAAAAAACACTGACCGCTGCAGGAGTTGGCAGCAGTGGGGGAAGAGGAAGAGGAGAAGGAGGAGGAAATAATCTCATTCTCTCACTGCAGGAGTAGAATCCGACCCCGCTGCTGACGTGTGGTGATAGAGGGTGCATCGGAGAGGGAGCGGAAATGGGAGAACCAGAGGAGAAAAGAGCCCTTAGGAAGATATTAAGAGAAGGAAATACTTGGGATTAGCAGGGAAGGTCATCAGGCTGTGCAGCCCTCAGACATCTGTCCAAACCAATCTGGAGCTCCTGGCCACTGGGTTCCCTCATTAGAGAGTATTTTTTGCACTCCAAAAGATGAGGTGGGGAAGGATGTCTTTCCTGCTCGGGTTTATCTGCGTCATAGGGATAACACCTGATTTTGTCTATATCCAACTGTGAACCATACGGAAAAGAGAGTGTGGAGGCAAAAAAACCCCCCCAAAAAACCACCAAAATTTGGTAGAAGTGCCTTACAGTTGGAATTAAGGGGAACTCCGAGCTTGAGATGAATTTTGTGCTTTGCTGACTGTCTATCTTTGGAGAAGAAAATGTAAATTTTTATGCTACTAATCTATGAAATGTGGATATGGAGCCATACAATGTTAGGAATACAAGTATTAAAACTGAGTGCAGAGAAATGAGGTAGAAGGAAAGTTTATGTAAGCTTTTTTTACATTTTGCCTCTCCAGGCAAAACAGGACTGCTAATATATATATATATATACATTGAGCTCTGGCATCAGTTTTCTGGTTCTGTATGAATATCACCTGTGGTAGCAGAAACATTGAATAAAGCATTTGTCCATCATTTTTTTCTCTTTTTTTTATAAAGTGACTACACAGTTCAGTCTTGTACTCTTCCTAATAGTGTGCCACTCTTTTTTTTCCAGTAGATTTGAGAGGATGAAGTTTATGTTTCTGTTTTCAAGTGTTGCTTCCTTCATAACCAGGAAATCGTCCCTCCCTCCATGCATTTCTAAAATAGTTGACAGATCCCCCAATTAATCGCATATCAAACTAAAGGTTTTTTTCCTGTCCTACGTGACTATGCTCTCCTCTTAAATAGTCCATCTGTTTTCTAACTCCCAGTAAGAATATTAAAAACATCCCCTACCTACCAAAACAAAAACTCTCCTGGGAAGATGAATGTGGCAGTAACAATTGCCAGTGAGATCACTCATATATCACTGGGATATCTTTGGGTATTACCAACAAGAGACCTCTAAGAACATATATAAAATACATAGTAACATCTCCAAACTAGTCAAGTTCTTTTCCTAGTTTATATCACTTCCAAAGATGTGCTTTGAAAAATCTACCTTCTTAATGAATACAGCTTTCTGAATTGCTCTTCTGTATGTATCACTATAACCTTTGTCCCCCCCTCTATCCTTTCCTCCTTTCTTTGCCTGTTAATGATTCACAATTACTGTGCCATAACCAAGCTCTGCCCAAATTTCTCTTCCTATCTCTCTATAGCTTTTTCTGGGTTTTTTTTTTGTTGGTTTTTTGCTTGTTTTTGTTTTGTTGTTGTTGTTGTTTTGGGGGGTTGTTTGTTTGGTTTTGTTTGTCTGGTTTTTTTGTTTGTTTGATTGATTTTGGGATTGGTTTTGTTTTTTAATATAATCTGATCCATCCTCCTGCACTTGCATTCTGGAATGGGATCTCAAAATACAAGTCACTGATGAAGAGTATAATACAGAACACACCTGAAAAAACAGCAATTTAAACTGTAAACTTTAATTTTTGGTCTTCAATACAGGGTGTATTGCAAGTGTATGTAAGAGGTTTTCTGACTTCCTAATCAATATACCTGCTTTTACTGACTTCATCCATAAGCTACTAGTGCTGTTATCAGGAAAAAGGAGACATGATAATGAGACTGGATATATTTGTCAGTTCACTTCCTCCTCATTTAAAATTATTTGCAAAAGAGAACGTGGTAACAGATGAAAAGAGTAAACAAACTCCATCTCTGTGTGCTGTGGAACTTCAGTCCCATTCTTTTTCTGAAGAGATGACAGGTGTGTATCTATCCACTCCTTTTCTAAATTCTCTCTGCTACAAAACTAAACAAACCCAAACTTGCTTTGGAAAATAAAAATGCAAACTGTACTAACATACCTTTTAAAAAGAAAATAAATGTGCCCTAAGAGGAAGAAGTAGTTTCCAGAGCAAGTATGTCTTTTGGTGGGTTTCAGTGAACTGCATAACTGCATATTTTAGTGTCTGGAAAGAATTGTGATTGCTGGAATGAATTTTTTAAAAAGCAGGCCTGTGTGGTTTAGTAAAATAGACATGGTAGAGCCAGGCTGGCAGATCAGGATTCATCCACAGCTCCACCATGGAACAGTTTTGTGACTTTCAACTGAGGCACCTCATGTCCAAGTGGCTCTTTTCCATTTGCAGCTGAGCAACGCTCCCTCATAAGGGCGTTAAGAAAGAGCTAAAGGCTCTGAGGTGTGCTGAAGATGTCCCAGAGCTTCAGTGAAACTCTGTGTTAATTATACGGGTCAGCTAAAGCCTTCCATTTATATATTTACTTACAGGATTCTTGAAGGCCTGAAATTGCTGGGAGACTGAGGCTGCCAGCTATGCAGTGTGATTAATTTCCTCTGGTGAGTATTATGAGCAGCTTATCAATGCTCACGGAATCAGGGCGAGCTGTCAGGCTGTTGTTTACTCGGAGAAGGAGACCTCTGGCTGACCATTAAACCCTGGGTTCTTTTTCCACCTGCTCAAAGCCGTAGTGACACAGAGTAAGTCTCGGGTTAGCGGAAGCCCCGACAGAAACACAGATCCCAGATGCCGTGTGAAGACACGTATGGTAACCACCTGTCCGGGATTCCCGGGGAGATGCTGACGGTGTCCCTGCCCTGGCTTGTGTCAGGAGCTAACCGAAGACTTGACCGCTCCTGCAGCACCCCCGGCGGGTCAGGGCGGGTGGCCCGCCGGGGACGCCCCAGCCCCACCGGGGACACACCCCAGCCCCGCCGGGGACACACGCCTCACTCCCCTGGCCGAGCGCGCCTCAGCCGCCGCGGCGAGGACAGGCGGTGCATCCCGCCTCCGGTGCAGTGACGCCAGCCCCGGTCCCGCCCCNTGTCTCCGCTCGCTCGCAGCTTACCGGCTACGCTCCCGCCTCCGCCCGCCTCTGTCGCAGCCCCCGGCCCGCTCCGGCTCTGTCTCTCTCCGCCTGTGCTCTCTGGTCCCAGCACTGCGCTGCGCTTTCCCCGCCGGCCGCCCCCGCAGCCTATGGCCCTGGAAGGCGCCGCTGCCGCCGCCTGTATTTCTGCTGTAGGTTCCCACATCCCTCTTTAAAAATTCCGCCTAAAAAGAGAAGACGATTTACCAAATCTTTCGGGCCGTTATCTCACGTGAGTACCGGAGCAGGGGTCCTGGGGCTCTCGCCGCCCGCGGGGGAGGTGGGAGAAGGAGGGAGGGAAGGAGCGGCGACGCCCACCTCGAGCTCCGAAGCGGGCTGGAGCGTCCGTGGTCAGCGGCGGCGGGCAGCAGCGATAGGGGCTTCCCCCTGTCCCGGGCCTGGAACTCGGGGCAGTGGAGGGAGGGACGGGGAGCGGTGGTCATGGTGCCCAGAAAGGGCGGAGGGGCACCCGGTGGGCAGTACCGTGGTGGTGACTGCCACCGGGGAGCTTTGGGGATGGGGCCGGTTCCTCCCGCTGCCCTTTCTCCGCCCGGCGGCGTGGGGCGAGACCGGCTGCCACCGGCGGCGGCAGATGGAGAGCGGCGGAATGAGTCAGAGCCGGAGCTCCCCCTGTCCCCCAGCGCGCCGGGCAGTGCGGGGCCGCAGTGCGGGAGCCGAGCGGGCGGGCAGCCGGACCCCCGCACCCTGGAGAGTGTCGGCGGCGGCGGGCTGAGGGTCAACGGCCGCCGCGCTAACATGGCGGACAGCGCTGCGTGCGAGCGGTGACGGGGCGGGAACAGAGGCCGGGTACCGGCGTGAACGCTGCAGCGGTGCCGCCGGTCCCCTTCTCCCGCAGTCCCCGGGACGCGGAAGGGCGGCGGGGCCGCCGGCTCCGCGGGCAGCGGGGGCTCGGCGGCCGCCCTAACATGGCGGATTCCTGCGGAGGGGGGCTGTACGATGTCTTCCCCCTCACAGCCGGGGCAGTGCCCGCGGCTGGAGACCCGCGTCCACTTGGCACTGCTGCCTCTCGCGGGGCGCCCCTGCCTGGGAGGGGGGAGCGAGGGGCGTCCTCCCCTGGATCTCGCAGGGAGAGGTGCTGCCCAGTGCCCTGTGGCAGCTGCTTGGGCTGGGAACACAGGGTGGGGTACGGGTGCTGCAGGGTCCCTTTCCGCATGTGACATAAGCGGGAAGCTCCCCCGAGCCCGGGGGGCAGCCGTGTGTGACAGGCTTCGGCGCTGGCCAGCCTGACGGCGGCAGAAGCTGAAGAAGTGCTGCTGGCATGGCCGCTGCTTCTCCTCGCCTGTTTCTCAGGGGCCATGTTGTGCTGCTGTGAGCGTGACTATCCATCCGGGCTCCCGCTGCCACGCTCCACTTTTCCCCTCACCTGAACTGCGCCTGCACGAGGCCTCTTCACCTGTCCCCCTCGGCATGGTGAACAGGGGCCACGCCGAGGAGCAGGGCGGCAGCGCCGGCTGTCAGAGCAACCCCCGAGTTGTAAGGGCATTGCACAAGTGACGCTTTCCGGTTCTGCCTTCACGCAGAACGGCCGTGGGGTCACCGAGCATGTGGAAAGAGAGCCCTTCCCTCCCGTTAGCAGTCCCCTCCCTTTGCTCGGGGTGTTCGCTGGTCATCTCACGGCCGCAGCCTTTACCCTTCCCCTTCGTCAGACCCTTAGTATAGCAGTAGTAGGTTTGGTGCTCCTCTCCTTTTGGAGGTCTCTTGGTTGAGCTCAACCTTCTTGGCTTGGCTGCCTCTGCCAACGTATTGTGGTCCATTTGGCCATTGGTGTACTAGTGGTTTTTGGAAAGTATGGAGAAGAGAGTCTGGTTCGTGCTCAGCTGCCAGCTGAATTCGTGTGTGTAAAGTGCGTGCACCTGAATATTGGGTTATCCGGAGTGTGTGTGTGTTGGCTGCAGTGCTGTTCCCTGTTTGGTAGGAGATCAGCAGAGATGCCTATAACTAGTTATAATGGTGAGAGATCAGTAGAGGTGTCTGTTCCTGGTTGTAGGGGAGCTGAAGGCACAGTGAGTGAGTGGGGTGGGCTCATGCATGTGTAAGTGGGACGGTGCAAATGCAGGATCGTGGTGTGGCTGAAGAGGATGCTGTTATGGCTGCGTACTAGACAGCACTGCTGGTCTTTTCCAGACATCAGTCTGGGCTCTTTCTGAACCCATGAAGATGCCTGTATGTGCTGGGGGGTACCTAGTTGTGGTGAAGAGGGAAGAAAGTGAAGCTTCAATCTTTTGAGACTTTTCTGAAATGCATCTCCTTCAGTACAAAATCCTGCACAGCTGCCTTGTGCCCGTAGGCAGGAGGAGCACTGCGTTTCAGACCTCTGCAGCAGTCTCCGGTGACTAACCAGGATACAATTATGTAGTCCCAGTCGGTTATAGCCACCCTGAATGAAAGCACAGTGTGAAGTCAAATAAAACAATGTAGACCTGCCTACCACCTAGTCAAATGTGTGATTGGGTCTCTTGTGTGTGAGTACTGGGTTGGGGGGTAGTCCTGCCCCACTTCTTCTGCCCTCCCCGGCTGCCGGATTTGTCTGAAGACACTGCACTTGCCCACTATTCTTCCTTAGATAAACGTGGGAGGCAGTGGTGCTGGGGGGGAGGTGGGGGTTGTGAATAATGGTGATGGTAGGAGGGGTTTGTTCCAGTCTGGACTGGTCCAGTCTAGTTCTTTCCTTCCTGTCACTATGTGAACAATGCTGCTGTGGCTGATGCCTGTGACAAGGCAGCCCCTTCCCCGTGTGCCTCTGCCTCCTGTAGGCCAAGACCCCCGGCAGGCAGCCAGCCGGCCTGCTCTCCCCCATCCCTCCTGCTGGGCTTTGAGCTCCAGGGAAAGGCTGTTAAACCCCAGAAAAAGGAGGGTCTTTGGGAGGGGGAGCGTATTGTTTGGTGGTGAACAGCTGTGGGAATGTTTCTCCTGTGGGCACAGTTTTACTGGAGGCAAGAGCCGCGATTACTGCTTTTCAGCACCGCACCTTGCCCCTGGACCCGCAGCTTGTGCCTCTCGCTGCTCCCTGGAAGGCTGGTGCAGATGTGTGATTGCAGCAGTGCTGGGCTGTATGTTCTGGAAATGGTTCCATCTTTCCAATTTAAACGGGAGACAGAGCACTCTGGAAAAGAATTAAGTGTGGTGTGCTAATTTGGGTGTAATGGTAAATTTCAGCTCTAAATACTGTTGATGTAGCACAGGAGCAAGGGTGTGGTTCATGGGAGAACTCCTCAGGGACCTGTGCTTCCTTCAGGACCTGCTACCCCCGGGGATCCCCTTGCCACAGTGTCCTCCCCCCGATCTGGAAGAGACTTAGTGCAACTCAAAAATACCTAGGTTTTGATGTGAACCAGAGTAACTTTGGTGCCTCTGAGTCTGTCACTTAGTATAAATGCGCAAGGTGGCTGTAATTCTAGATTTTTAGGATTTGGTTCATGGATATTTTAGCTCAAGCCACTGAAGGGTGTCTTCTCAGAAACAGATGGAGTGGATATTCTTTTTTTTTTTTGGAGGAAATGAATTGATGCCTGGTTTTTGTAGGCCTGTTGGCATCACACGTGCGGAGGTGAGGGGGGCCAGTGAGCTGGAAGAAGCATGGCCCTGCTGGGTACTTCATAGCGCTTGCTGCAGGGATTCAGGTGTTCTGACAAAACTATGTGCTGTGGACAACTGAGGGGTGATTTGTGTCCTCAGGTGAGTTGTGACTGTTGTTGCTCGAGCTGTAGTCAAACTTTAGGAACCTGCTAGTAGAGTATACCAACAGATGATAGATAAATGCATGCATATAGGTGTGACTTGAATATTAAAAGGCACCTTGCTGACTGTTCCCACAACTCAAAGCTTGCTGCTTAGCAAAGAATACTTTTATACCTGCTTCAAAACCCTTAAACAAGGAGTGCTTCATTGTGGCTGATAACATATGCAATTTTTGTAAAACTAGGTTTGCCCATATGGGTTATAGACATCTAATATACTTCTACTTAAAATGGTAGCCCAGCTCTGCTACTCTACAGCAAACTCCCTCTTTCTGCTGGTTAAAGTAGACTAAAATGACTGTTTCAAAAGACTCAAATGGTACCATTTTCCTCTGAATATTTAGAATTGGCAAAGCTGCGCAAAAGAGAGCAGTCAGACTATTTTGTATGTTTGTGTAGATCCTTTAGATAAATAAATCTCATTTACAAGAAATTCTGAAAGACAGTTAGAATGCGGCAGAGCTCAAAGTTGACTGTTGCTACAGAAAATTGTTGTTTCATTCCAGCTCCACAGGAACTTTCACTTTAAACTTTCATCCTTGGGACATGTCAGAATATTTATTGGCATTATACTGTAGGTGATATATGGCTGAGCCATTACATTTTAAGTTTTCCACTGAAGGTCATTTACTGCCCCTAGAAGCACTTGCGTTTAATGACTTGTTTGGCTAGGACGGTAAACTTAATTCCTATCACTGGAAAATTTGTAGGAATTCTTGAGTATAATCAGAACAGCAGTAGGAAATAGTGTAACTACTAGTTAATTTTAAAAGTTGGCATCACCTTCCTTTTGTAAAACTGTTGTGTGAAGAACTAAATGTTACTGACTTCTTCTTTTAGTGAAAGAAAAGGATAAGATTAAATATAATACAGATACATTAACTCTAGCTGGCAAAATTGGTAAAATCTCAATTTTGAAGCATTGAGGTTTGTTTCTAGTGTTGCATACTAGCAAATGCTAATTTATGTGGTAAAGCTGCAGGGATTGCTCTGTGGGAGTTGCTGTGAAAGTTACCCTCAAGTTGCATTACCTGTGTGTTAGGCAGTACTTTTTAGAGTGTACTAGTTTAGTTTTTCAATGGCAAGAGTAAGTGGAAAAGTACATTTCAGGAGTTTAACACCACTGTGAAGATGATATTTTGTATTCGGTGGTTCCCAGAAGTCAGGCTTTTGTAGTCAGCCCATGTAGTATCATTTAAATAATGAAAGTAACAAAAGTTTATTTTTACAATAGGTTTGATGCCATATATTAGAGTGAATTTGTAGCAACTTTGTTGTATGTTGGGTTTACATGTGACCAGTTTGGTAGTGTATTTAATTCCATGAAAATCATTTCTACTTTTAGGAGGAATAACTTCTCAACATGGCTAATAAATGTTTCCTTGACTGCTTTATGTCCATTGTACTGGTTTGTATGATGGCTTTACCTTGAGTAAGCTAGCCTTGTACTTTAAAATGCTGCTTTGATGATGTATGTAATAGCCTTTAAGGGCCAGCTGAAATGTTTCCTCATTCCTGAAGGCAAGCATAAGTTTCTTTGTTTTTACTGTCTTGCTCATTTCTGGATTTGTCTGTGTGGTGTTCAGTTTCACTATATAAAGCACTATTTTTCACCCACATAGCTTTTTCTCCCACATGCCGTGTTCATTCACAGCAGAGGGAGAAAGCACGTGGCAAGGCAATTCTAAAATAGAAAGTAAGTGGGGAGGGGAAGAATGCAGTGGTTACAGGGTTAAAAACACTTCTGGGAGAGTAGTCCAGTATTAAGGCATACTACCCTGCAACAGGATCATGTAGAACTCTTTGCCATTAGTTTTGAAAGTCTTCCTGTTCAGACTGTGAAAGATAAGTACAAACAAGCAGCTTCATGTTTTTTAGCAGTTCTTTGTACATCTGACTTGTTCTGGCTCAGTTTATATTAACTCTTGAAAACTGGGTGTTTGATATGACGTGTAAAGGCATTTGTTACATGTTTTATGATAAAGCTTTTATTCTGTTCTGGCTATGAAATTTATTTTTGTGTGCATTTTTCTCCCTACAGGGCAAAATCTCTGATCAAGTTTACAACTATCCAGAGGGCTTAGGAGAAGTGCTTTATAGAGAGCAGTTCGACTTCAACGCTGAGCCACCTTGGGAACCTAGCTGATGATAGTAGGGTTCCATCTCCTAACTTGTCCATGTAAGTCTCTCTTCATCTGTTTGAAGGAGGGATAAGCACTTCCTTATCAGAAAACCAATACAAGCTGTATTTTTGCAAGATAACTGTCTGGGTGTAGATTATTGAAATGACATAGGACTTTCCTTCAGGATGGGGGGAGGACTGTAACTTTTAGTCACCTACCACCTTTCTCAATACAATTATAAAGTTGGTAAATAGAGCTAATTTTCTGAATTAGGGGTGTTGGCTGCAGAAATCCTAAAATAAAATACTGTAACTTCAGTCTCTGTGACGATTCTGAAGTCATGAATTGGACTGCATGACTGTTAACATCAAATCATGACTTGCTGAGTACTGTATAGTTTCTGAGAGTAGTTTATACTGAAGTAGTTAAAATTTGCTATTGTAAACAGTAACTAAGGCTGATCATGGAGGGTGTGCCTTCCCAAATGCCTGTCTCCATTATTTGCCAATTACTATCCTCTTCCACAAATAGTTGTAGTGGGGTTACAGTAGAATGTGGAATTTAATGTTGGATGGAAAATATGTACCAATTATAAATGCCTTTATATTTTGAAGTGGCAAATAGTTATTAAAGAAAAACAAGACCATGATAATGGAAAATGAATGCGCTTAGCTGATCTTAAGGAGCACAGAAAACTCTGAAATGAGTGTGGTTATCATTTTCTCTTGGCTTAAAATAGTTTTATGTGGTTTTTAACAATAGTCTTAACTCGGATATTACAAATGCATTTAAGCTGATTTTATGCAGTATTTGTACAGTACTGCTTTTTTTCCTGTCTAACTGAAGGTGTTTTTGTTTGGCTTAGTACCTATAAATTATATAACACTTTGATGTAGAACTTGCAAATGGTGAAGTACATGTAACTGAGCCAGGTACTTTTTAAAGACCACAAAGATTCCAAGTGCCAGTTGTGTTAGTATTAGTACCTCCTAATAAGGTACTCTAATGTAGATAAACTTGTTCTTTAAAAATACTGCCATTGCTGAGGCACAGGATGATCTTGGTTTATCATGACTTTTGGCTTTATCGCCAGAGGTTATGTTTTGTTTGAAACTTACCGAATTAACTGCATATGTCTGGTTCTTTGTAGTTGCATACTCTATTTGAATGAATTCAGTTAACACTGAGAATTTTCTGAATATCACTGTTGTGTTTTAGGTGTGGTTTTTATAAGCAAAATAGCTGAGAAAATTGCTTCTGTTCAGTTTAAGTTTTGGTTCACACTCATATTGGCTAGAACTCTTGCATGACATTTTGCACTTGAAGCAGGAATAAAGTAAAATAGTAAAAAGGTAGGAAAGGCAAAAGAATTGTTAGAAAGGAGTGAATGAAGTATCCAATCTTAAGGTGCTCTACGTGCATCTTAATTTCTAAAACTGTCCTGAACAGAAATTTGGCTGTGACAGAAGTTCTCACTCTTGAGGTGAAGGCTGTTCTGGTACCTTCTTTGAGATATTCCTTCTCTAACTGGTAGAGAACTCTCCTGTGCTGTGACAAATGATGCAAGGTATAGGTTGCCCTAGAATTGAAATGCCACTGGATTTGCTTTATTTGCAGCTGAATGTTCAGATAATGTGCATTTATTTTGAGCTTGGTTCTATTACATGTTCAGCAATAATGTACTGTACACAAATAGAAGTAATTCAATATTGAATGTAGTGGTGATGTAGGTAGCAGTAGTGTTTGCCAAGAAATCTGTACCTGTTTTGGTGTGCGGAAGCACAGGTCATTGCCTCAAATGCAGCTAAGACGTAAGTTAGAGAGCTAATTGGTGCTTTGAGTCTTGTTCAACTTGCAAAATGATTTCATGGGAAAAAGGTCAAGTGAGCTTTTGAATATAACTGTAATGTTATGTGTTAATGTTCCAGTGGAACCAAAATACAAATCTTCTGTCTGAAGGTGTACTTACATTTCCATTAAACTCGGTTCCTTTTTATAATTTTCTCCATCTCACTTTTTCCTTGTGTTACACTGGCCAGGAGAAGACTTGGGGTTTAGTTCTGTCTGCTCTTCAAGCTCTCACTCCTGAGCAGTCTGGCAACTGTGGCCTGAAGTCTTGCTCCTTTAAAATCTTTTATTTATTGCCACATCTGGTTGATCAGAAATGATGAGAATTAGCAATGGAAGTCTGATCTATTAACAAGCCCTGTCTATGCCAAGTGGAAGCAGTAGCTATCTGGACTGGCTAACTTTGAAAGCTGTCTTGACTTTGTGTAAATGGAGCTGGTGGCAGCTGGGTAACAGGAGGGCTGGGACCTGGGAGTCTTAGGGGGCAGTGGGGAGGCCAAACACTAACACTGACTAAGCAAGTAAGAAGATAGGATAGGGAAGTGACTGCGCTGTTGTAAAAGAGAAGTGCTGGTCTGGTACCACAGAAGTATATGTGCACTGAGAAGAGTAATCATTCTTTTGTAAGCTTTGTGAGCTTATTGGGCCTGAATAATGTATTCAAACTTCAAGAACACAAAAAGAAGTTCTTGTTCCTGTAGAAGATGTTGGATGGGGCATTGTTTTTTCAGTATCTGCCCTCTTTGCTTGCTTCAGCAGAATTGTTCTTGCTACATTGCTCATTTAACTGTGTGGAATGCTGCTGAGAGAATACAGTAGGATGCAACTGACCTCAGCTGTACAGGTACCCTACTTATGACCCTCAGTGGATTTGTACTGAGAGGTAACTTGGGTAATGCAGAAAAAGACACCTGTTTCAGCATTTCCATCAGCTGGTTAGTGGCTGCGTTCAGCTAACTGAATTACAGTGATGCAAGTTGGTGAAATGGCATCTTGGAATATTTTTTTAAAAGATACTCCCGTTATAAATAGGTAGTTCCTGCACAGAAAACAGAGGACTCATGTTTCTACTTTTCTAGTGTACCTGTTCTGTACTGAATTGCCAGTGTCAGTGACAAAATGTTTCTTTTTTTGATTTGTTACCTCTGAAGAACCTGTATTGCAAGGAATGAGAGATTAACATGTTTTTAGCCCTTCACGATTTTTGCATCAGCATAATTATTATATGTCATAAATATTTTTGTTTAATAAGATGTGGTTGAAAGGCATTATTTGGAGCCTGTTTGGTTTGCAGCGGAAGTTTTTAATGAAAGAACCAAACCTATGAGTGTTTGGGGTTTTTAAAATTCTTTTCTTAGGCCAAATAATATGTAGTTCAGACAATGTAAAGAAAAAAATGAAAGTTGTGCGTGTTATCGATGCTAACATGTGACAAGCATGTGTTTAGACTCTGTTCAGAGAATTTTCATTTTCTTTTATTCCAGATGTCTGCAGTAATTGCAGTGTTTAAATATGTACCCATTTATCTTCAAGTTCTTCATCTGGGAAGTCATTGTCTTAAACCGTAAAGAGCCTGAGGATGTAACACTTACTTCAAAGAAAGCAATTACATGCCTATGTAGAAGTCTCATACCACTTGACAGCTTTTGTTTGACTTAAAATATATGTCCTGGAGCATTGTGCAGACTAACATTTCAGGTGCTAAGATGGGTGGTGTTACCACACCAAGTCTGTCAAATAATGACTTGCAGCAAGTCAGCATTTCCAGCAAGGAGTGAGCACTGTACTCTAATGATTTCTGACTCATCTTACAGACATAAAAAAAAAAGTCCTAAACCATCCTTTAGATCTCCTTCTGCAAATTTTATCACTGCTTCTCCTCTCCCTCAGGAGGAGACAGAATAAGGTGACAGCAGAGTCCCAAATCCTACTATAAGGTATTAACCCCTTAAATAAATGTTTCTCTAGCCACTATCTTGTAGTGGTGCTGTAGCAGTGCTTCTAGGAATTTGTTTTTTCTTTGTAGAATAGTCTTCCTATCGAGACTTAAGAGATGTAATTTATTCAAAAAATGGGAAATTGGACAGTAGTTAACAAACATTAGCTCTTTTTTCCCTACTAGATTAATTTTGTTAAATGGAAAAGCTTCCACGCCTTTGATGTGCTTAGAAAAAGCAATCACTGTGTAGCAGCCTGGGAGAGGTTATATCAGGTTGTTTATGGTTTGTTGCAATTTGTCATTGAATCTGTATTACCATATATTCCTTTTGGTCCCTGCCTCTTGACCATAAGATGCTTTTTAAAGCATGAACAGGAGACAAGTCTTGTTTAGGAAGTAATCTTCATCAAAACTAACTTACTAGATAATTGTTCTTTTTGCTGGTGGTAGCTTTGAGGAGTTGGTGGTAAAGAGTCCTTCCCCCATGCTTTACTTAAACTGAGTCTCCCCAAAATTAAAAGGGCAGCTTTTGGAGGAAAGTATTCTTCTACACCATCTGTCTGAAAGCTATGCACACCACAGTCATTAACTATGAAAAAAAGCCTTTTTTTAAAGAGTACTAAACAACTAGCTTAAATCTACTCCACTGTAACTCAGATGAAGATCTCCACTCAAAGAGGAAGAGTGTGCAGCTGGTTAGATTGAGCTGTTTCATTTGAAATACAAGGTACAAGCAATTAGCTTGTGTGTGTGTCTAAGTCTAAAAATCTGTTCAGGGCTGTGACTGGTTCCAGTGAGTGTGCCGAGACCTTACAGTAGGGTGGATCTGGGGTGGAAGGGGCTCTTGACTGTCTGCACACTTTAGAGTGTAGGAAGTGGCTTGTAGCATGGAAAAAAAAAATCTTAACCAAAATTTTAAAATCTAGCTAAGTAGTACCCTTTCATGTACAATAATTCCTTAAAATGCTTTAGTTTTACCTTCAGACTTTTTGAATTTTGTGTAATATGTCAGGGAATTAAGAGTTTGCTAATAAGAGATGAGAAACATAGGAACTGCCCAACTTGAATAAACAATAAACAGCTCAGATATGAGGCTTCTGCCAGCCCAGTGGCTTCCAACATATGCAGCTGCAGGTATTTACAATACGTATTGGTCAGGTGTGAGTGGCGAGGGGAAGAACAATCATGGAAGCTCATCCTGTGCTGTTTCTGTGTCAAAATGTTGCCTTGAAGTTTCCTTGAACATCTGAAGTTATAGGACATATCAGATACCCTAAAAAATTCAGTAGATTTAGATGCAACACATATTTGAAAAATTTCCTTTAACACCACTCTGTATCATGAAAGGATCAAAACATTTGGGGTTTTTGAATGGTTAACAGATTTGCTACTTTTGAATAATCTGCTGAAAATAGAAATCACTTTGTTCTTGCAAGTGTCCACCATAGTTGTGCTTATTCCTCTCTTTGGGTATTACTTTTATTGTAGGAGAAAAGCTTAATGTGTTTATTACAAAACCAGTAAGTTCCTAAGAATGTATAAAGTACTTTAAAACTTGGTTAAGCATTAAGCTGTAAAAGAGTATTAAAAAAAAGTTAAGATAATTAAACTCTGCTGTTAGGTTTTTTCTTCTTTGTATCTTCATGGTTGGAATACTCAAAGTATACCATATTTTCAGTAAAATGTTGGTGCCAGCATTTCTTTCCAGGAGGAAAAAAATACCTAAACCTTTTTGGTCCTCTGCCAACCATGGATATTTTATGAAGATGACTGTGATGTTCATGTTTGTTGAACTTGATTCTAAGGCAAACTTAGTGCACAAGATTCTTTTGTTCAGTGGTGGTATTTTTTTACGGGGTTTTATCTGTTAGTCTCATACTGAGATATGACTGACTAAAGGCCTTTCTAGTTATTATAGTCTACCACTTAGTCATTGTTTTTATAACTAATTAAATCCTTACATCAATGTGATAATTATCTTGGTCTTATGTGATTGTTTTGGATCTTCAGGATTCCCTTAAATAATCATGGGATTCACCATATATGTGTGAGACAAGTATTTCTTACCCAGTGTACTTGTCTTTATCATTCAGCTTCTGAACAGAACTCAATATTCTAGCTGCCACTGAGTTAGTTCACTGTGCAGTAAATTCCTATTGTAACAAACATAGGGGGCATGTTTGAGTTGTGCAGAAAGCATATAAAAAACCCTGCTGGCTCCTCTCCCATTTTTTGGCATAATGACAAGCAGGAGCAACTGCTGCTTAGTTGTGGTAATATTAAACTACGGCAAAGTAACTTTGTTCATATTGTTGACAACATTAACCAAACCTATGTTGCAAATTATGTAATTTTTTTTTTTACAGTATGGAAGTGGTGGATGAAACATGAGAGAGTTAATACCATGGCCCTGTGATGATTTGAAGCCAAAATTATCTTAACTTTTATAGTCCTAATGAAGTATTTCTGGCTTTCAGCTGTAATGTTTGTGGTTTCTATAAACACTTCTAATTAGAAAAATAATTCTGCTATTGTAAATCTAAGTGCAGGTGGCTTTAGAAAACAACCATCACTTTTTTTTTACAAGAACTATGCAACTTCTATTGAGAGATTACCAAAAGTCTTAGGTGTTCATTAGGAGAAGGAATCTAGTTAGCTAGTTTGTTTTGGTCAGTCCTGTGTTAGTCATAAAGATGACAGTTGAAACAAAGTGGTCAGTGTGTTGATGTAAGCTAATAAGCTGCTTTTAAACAAGACCCACAACTCTAATGCAATGTAAACTGCAGATTGTTCTATTCATCAAGTAAGGAAAATGAAGGTATATAATCAGCTGTTGGTAATTTTCTGCTGATTTTTACTTGGGATTAAATAGTCAGTCTGTATTCTAGGACTGTATATTTAACAGTGTTTTAGGTGTTTGGACTGTGTGGTTCAGGTTGTCTTTTGGAAAACACTGTATAAACTACTAACTACTAAACTAATTTGCAATGAAGATCTGAGGATAAGCAAGATGCAAATAAAGTTAGATTCTGTTACTTCATTTTAATAACACTTCTACTTACTAAGATTATCACTTTTAAAATTACTTCTGCCCTAGTGGCATCTTTTTATTAACCTCTATTGCAGCTAAGGTTTTTAAGTGGTGTATGTAATGTTATGAACAGAACAAAATAAATGTAAATGCAGTGGTTATAAATTAGCATCAAAAAAACCTAGAATGTTAACACAAATATCAATACTAACATTTAATCCATAAGCTATAAGTTTTCTATAACAAATTCAGAAATACTCTATTACAGACAGTCTTCCAGTTGCACACTTGAATGCTAGTGTTGCTTAGGATGCTGTACTTTAGAAGAACTGAGCTAGGCATTTGGACAATTATGCTGCACTTGCAGTATTTTCACAGTTTGCATAAACTCAGTGCAGATCAGTGTGCATACAGTCTGGAATTCTTCTCAAGAACAGCCTTTCATCAGTTGTTTCTAGAAGTTAGCATCAGATTTAAGGTACCCAGCTTCTGTTTTATTGTTGGCTTCAGTAGAATTGTTCTGTCCTTATCCCTGACAAATGTAGGGTGAGCAGAGTAAAAACATCTTTAGGTTTTTGTAAGAGGGTGTGTTACTGTTTGTAGGACATCAGGTGCAGAAAGCTGATTTTTAAATAGCAGCATAGTATGCTTTGTGCCTCTTTTTCCATTGACACATGTTTTCTTTGTACAGTTTGTTGCATAATTTAAGGACCCGGATATAAGGCTTGGAAGCCCATCCCTTGTGTTTCTTGGTTTATGACTGTCGGCTTTGTGGAATACGGCTGAGATGAAAGGATTTCTTGAGGATGCAAATTACTCCATTGGTCTGTTGGATGAAGGAGCAACTCTTGCAGATGTTATTGACAACTGTATTTATGAACATACTCATGTAAGTTTGCTTTCCAGATCTTTTGATTTAGTTCCCTAAGCCTTCAAACTAGGTCAAGGTATTTTAGAACTGTTGAGCTGACAGCAACAGAGGAACAGTCAGCTAAGCCTCACTCACCTTATAAAGTAGTTTCCTCTTCTAATTCTGCTTCTTTGCTGTTTTCTTGCTTTGGGCAGAATTCTGTTAGGCAAATTTGGGCATCAGCTCTAATGTCCCTTAGAGTGGCTAGCAGGAAAGTAGTCTGGCTGATGTAATTGTGATAGGTTCCCATCTCATTGTTTCGAGAGATTTTATTAGCTGTGGAGTTTAGATCAAGCACCTGAAATTGTGCAAGTGGATATATTCAGTTAGAATCTTACTGTTGTTCTTTCCCTGAAAATATGGCAGAGTTCTGACAAATGTGTATGCTGAGCCAGTTTAAAGCCATGTTTAAATTTTCTGTGGTTTTTTTTCCATGGTTTATATTTATACATCTTCCTGTTACCCTTCTCCCTACTGGAAGCTCTGGTACAAGCACATTGTGAGGTGCTATCTTTCAAGACAAACTGGTGTAAAAGCTACTGAAGTTAGCAGCCAGCTGGAAAGAAACTTGAATAATTCTGTGTATGCAATAGTCATTTTTTGAATAAGGGTTCACTCATTTCTTAGGAGGCAGGAAGATGTAGCTTTTGGTCTGTAGACGAAGTTGTAGAAAGAGCAAACTTTGAAAAAAGTTTCATTAAGCAAATCCTGTATTCTTTGTATGCCATACCTGTGAGTTGCTCACTTTTCCCTTGGTTTATCAGAACTAATATTCATGTGTGAGTGCCCAACCATAATACAGCAAATAGCGAAATTCCATGGCCTTCTGAACTCAGGTGTAGGATTCCCAAATCCTGGTTCCTAATATTCTTTTTCTGTCTAGCAAATAAATAGGTAAACTACTGGCAACATGTCATGTCTCCAACCACTGGCTGGCTCACAGAGGATAGCTGCCTCCTGCTGCTTTCATTTACTCCTTTAGCTCAAGGGGTAGAGGCCTGTGAAATGGATCTAAAGCTCCAAATCCCATTCCTGCTGGTGACCCGTACAGGGGGTCAGTATGCTTCCACCCGATGGAATTTCTATTTGTGTTTTTTAAACAGAAATAAAGACTTTGTATAAAATAAGCCACAACCTATAGAGTTTCATATCTGCAAAAGTCAAGTGCTAGAATTAACGTTTGATGTACAGTCTTGATTCAGATCAGTCATATATTTTGTCATGGTCTTTAATTGATTTACAGTAGGCCATTCACATGCAGTAGTTTTACTGAGTGCACATTATGAACAAACCTGGAATGGTCTGTTTGGATTTCAATCTCCTACCTCCACATCATGACCTAAAATTGAGATACTTTGTTGTAACAGATGTGCAAAGGGAACTTAACAGTTCCAAAAAAGTGTGCATTTTCTTAAAGATTATGTACTCTTTAACACAGTGTCTAGTTCTTAAAATTCCTTTTGAACTTCATTCTTGACAAGATGTGGAGAACAGTCTCAAATTTGACTTCCTGAACTAAAATACCACCAGAGAAATTTACAGTAAAACAGGCTGTTAGCTGGATCTTAAAATGTTAGTGCATCAGATTTTATTCCTTGTATAATAAGATATAAATTACATTGAGACTGTGGAAGCTTTCATCCCAGTGGATTTTCTTCCTATAAATAGTTGCAGACTTCTGAAAATAAAAAGTTGGAAGAAATGTGTAACTTAATCTGTCTTTTTAGATAAAATCAACATTTGGCATTTAAGTAGAATCTTTTATTCAGGAAACTCAGAATATTGTCTGAATAGCATTCATAGTATCTCTGAAGTGGTAGGTATTCCCTTTGATATTTTTAATTAGTTCATATTGGTAGGTGAACAGAAACATTGTTCAAATCTAAAAGTTAAGAGCAGGGTAAAAAAAGGTACATAATTCTTTAAGATTTGGGTTGCTTGTTTTGACAGCAAACCTACAATTTCAGATGTTTTATTTTCCTATTCTTCCTTTTGCAGACTGGAAAAAAGGCATTTTATGTTGGTGATCTTGGAAAGCTTGTAAGGAATAACATACAATGGCAGAATGTGATGGCACCAATAAAGCCATTTTATCCTGTAAAATGCAATTCTACTCCAGGTGTACTTGAAATTCTGGGAACTCTTGGTGTTGGTTTTGCATGTTCCAGTAAAGTAAGTTTTTCTTGCATGAGTGCCTTATTTTCTTTCATATGTCTGCTGTTTTAAATTCATGTCTTTGGTGTTGAGTGCCATGATTATAAATAACATTTGAACTGTGAACTCCTTTGTAACTGGCTATTGGAAGTCTACACTTCTGCCCTAGAAGCAGTAGATAGTTGTCTCTTTAGCGTGGTAGTAGAGCACATCTAATAGAAATTCAGGAAAGATGGTGCAGTGCATATTGTCAGACTCTGGTATGCTCCTGTTTTCCAGTCTGAAATGGCATTGGTACAAGACCTGGGCATTTCTCCTGAAAACATCATATACACAAATCCTTGCAAGCAAGCCTCTCAGATCAAGTATGCAGCCAAAGCTGGGATAAACATCATGACTTGTGACAGCGATATTGAGCTGAATAAAATTTCACGTAACCATCCAAATGCCAAGTAAGTGTCAAAATTCTGGTTTTGCTTTTAATGTGGGGGAAACTTAATTTGCCTGTGTTCTGGATGGTTTGCAATGCAAGCAAAGTTACATGGCTTCTTTAGTACAAATCACTTGTATCTGTTCTTTGTCTCCTTTGAAAGTAGCTTTTTTGCATCTTTTCCTACTTGAGTTGGCTTCCTAATACGATGGCCCTTGGTTTGGGAGAAATCTTGGGAGAAAGTGATTTTTTTTTTTTAGGGCAATCTTCTTGTTAAGGTTTCAGTGATTAAAGTTCAGAAGTCTGGCATTTCATCATCTGCAAATCTTCCTCCTGCTCTGTTTTGGCTTCAGTGTTACCTTTCACGGAGTTCTGTGTGGATATTAGTGGCTCTGGCTGAAGTCAGGCTGAGCTACCAGAGAATGACTGTGTGCGTTGGATCCCATCTGGGGTTTGGGCACACTCTGCAGGTCTATTAAATATACCTACAGGTATTTCCACACGATTAAAACAGTGAGAAATTTCACTCCAGTTTCATTTTCAGTCACTTTGGTATTAGCTCAGCTGCTTTTTGTAGAAAAGTGATCAAAGCTGATAATCTGATTGTTAAATATGGCAATTTTATTGCTGCCAATGTATAACGGTCTCTTGGACTGATAGGCACTAATGTCATTTAACATCATATTCCTCACATATGAATGCTTTAGCTGTGGTCCATGCATTTAAGTAGTACTGAGTTAGAGCCTAAATGAATGTTACAGTCCTTTGCAGTGATTAAAGGTACAGCTTTCCATAAATGTTATTAGAGAAACTGAATTCCTGACATCCTTTACAAATTCCTTGGTTGTAAAAAACAGTCGTTATTAGAGTAGTGTCTTCTTTCAAAACCATGGCTTTTTTTTTTTTTT
>WEKY01005662.1:93253-103829 GCA_013390045.1 Picathartes gymnocephalus
GGGGTGGTTTAGGGGGGAGTGGTATTTATTTGAGAGAGTTTTTTTGTTTGTTCAAGACTACAAGATTTAATATTGCTGTTGCTGGTGATTACACTTCATCCTCATGGCAGTCTGTCTGTGCTTTGCACACTGGAGAGAAATTTCTGTGCAAAAATCTTACATAGGATAAATAGATTTTTGTGAAACTGCTGGCCCTGGTATACTTAGTGGATTTGAAAGCCCTGGCAATGCTAAAGCTGACTGTTAAATCGTTAGTGTTTTACCAGTTACCCACTGGTGGGTTTAGAGTTTTGTTAGTTTTTGTTGATTTATTTGTGTGATTCTAACAACTGCTTTAAGATCTTGTCTGGGATAACATCCACAGCAAGAGAAGTTAGGATGCCGTTTTTTCTTGCGCCAGAGAAATTGTAAATCAGGGAGGCAGGATGAAGGAGTATCATAAGCTAGAGAAAAACAATATAAACCCTTTACTTTGTTTCAAGGATCCCATTGTCTAATGCTTGCAAAAGTTCCTGTTTACCAAGGGCAAGAAACTCAATTTATATGAAAGAACTGCAAATTGATGTCTCATTTTTTTAGATATATGATCTGTCTTACTGGATAGATTTTTTTCTTCATTTTATTAGAATTACCTTATTCAGGTCATTTTAATGTTGATGCTCAAGTGACACATTTTTTTCTTGGCATAATTGCAAAAAGTCAAAGCTACTTTATAGTCTTGTTTTTCCTACATGTGATTGTTAGAGCTGGGTTGTTAGTGTAGATGAAGCCAGCATGTTTTGGCTGAGGAAATCATATTTAGGAAGATGTGATTCTTCTCATTTTCTGACAATTTGTGTAACTTAGCACTAAACTCAGTAATGGGGGGAAGTGTCTTTTTATAACTGATGTTTCTGCCTTTGGAAGACTTACCAACTTAAATGATTGCAATATTTTTTTTCAAGATGAGAAATGTAAGGAAGGAGTGCTTAGGTATTGTTTTTCTTTATTATATCTTTAAGATTTTTTCCAGGAAAGGTTTAACTGCTGAGCTTCTTGGTGTCTTAACTTCAGTA
Organism: Picathartes gymnocephalus; assembly: GCA_013390045.1. Taxonomy (NCBI): domain Eukaryota; kingdom Metazoa; phylum Chordata; class Aves; order Passeriformes; family Picathartidae; genus Picathartes; species Picathartes gymnocephalus. The sequence goes on from WEKY01005662.1 coordinate 94,309, forward strand.
GAGGCAAGGGTCTTTTAAGTATCAATGCTTCCTTAACAATAAAAAGTAAAATCAGACTCTAAACATACACATCACCCTCTAGCCCTGCTCTGACTGGCTGAAATCCAGGATTTTTAGAAGCCAGATTTAGTGGTTTTTGCTTGAAAAATATCTTGATTCACTTAAAGTGCTGCCATAACAATTTGTCAATAAATTTAACATTGGATGTCTTTAAGGAGGGGTTTTGACTAATCTTAACATGAGGATACAAATAATAGTATGGATTTGAATTTTTCTATTACATTTTAAAGAGTTTGATTTGTAGCAATTTTTGCTACAGCTAGCACATTTTTCCAAATGCTTCACGAAGTATTGTCTGACTACAGATTTTTTGAACAGAATTTTCTGTGCTAGTGGAGAAGCAGGAAATGAGATGCTCATCAGTTTCTCAAGATGAAATGGTATAAATTAACAAGGATTGCAGTGCAGCCTGTGTGAGAACTTAGGCCTTTTTGCTCTTTACAAAATGCATTTCAAACACTGTGAAACATTTGGAAAGTACTTGTATAAGTCATGGTAGGTGTTAGGCCAGCTGTAGTGGGTAGGCTGAGTTCTGTTTGTTGCCTGTCTTGTAAAGAGCTGTTTCACTCTGGGTCCAGTTTCTTCCACTCATTTACACTTGCCATCCTGGTTAACTGCAATGTGCTCTGTCCAGTCTACATGTATGTCATGACATCACCTCTGTTTAGTTTACTGCATGACTAATTAACTGATCTTGTGGGGGTGTGACTTTCTTGGTGGACAGCAATTTGAATTAGGGAGGCTTGGGGGTATGTCTCCAGAGGTTTGGATGTGACCATGCCTTTGCCTTGCAAGTGTTACTTTAACACAGAAAAAGGTCAGCATTGGCACTACAGTTTGCCAGAGCTACCCAAAATAAGGCTTTGACCAGAGAGAGGAAGATGTCCCACTGCATAAGGATGTAGGAGATGGCAATTGCTGCCTCTCTGCTCTACAGTGCCCTGGAAGAACGGGCAGGGAATGGATTGACCACCTTACCCCCTCTTCCTGAGTGCATGTGCTCAGCCAGAACAGGAGGTTGTGTGTTATGGCCAGGGTGTGCTTTCAGCCTGGTCTTCTCCAGATGCTGAATTTAACTAAATCTGATATGTGTCTGACTGAAGGGGAACCTCTGGGCTGGGGAGGAGGACCGAGATGGGAAGAATCATATTAGTCTTACTGGTTTTATGAGGAACTATGCTTTGTTAGAAGGTAACATTATTTTTTATTACAGCACTCAACAGACTCTTGCTGCTACAAGAGTCTTAGTTGCTGCATTTTGAAATCCCTTGTCCTTATTGGCTCCATGTTTTAGCCCCTAATTGCTAGTTTTTTCTCTGTACAGGATTGTTATTATTAGGTTGCCTTGATTCATCCATCGATGGAGCTGGAGTACTGACAACATAATCAACACACTTCTGACAGTCTTCAGGCTTCACATGTGCTGATGATGTAAACCAACTGCCCCAATCATCTTCCCCTTCTCTTAGGCTCTTACTGCACATTGCCACAGAAGACATTACTGCTGGTGAGGAGATGAATATGAAGTTTGGCACCACCCTGAAGAACTGTAGGCACCTCATGGAATGTGCTAAGGAGCTGGGAGTCCAAATAGTTGGTGTCAAGTGAGTAACTTCATTGTCCTCTGCTGGCTGAGCAGATATTTGTATGATGTACTTAAGATAAAAAATATAAAATAATTTTTCCCCATGACACCATTTTACAGGGTTTAAAAAAAACCCAAAAACCCCAGACAAACAATATCAATCAATTTAGAATCATGAACTTTTGCTTGCAAGCATAAATGAATATGAAACAATGTAACTATTACAAACATCAAAGCAATATTAAATGAAGTATCAGAAATCCTTCTGTCAGCATGAAAATAAAGTTTGGAAGCCTTTCCTATTCTCTAACTGTACTCTTGAACTTCTGTGGTAGCTTGATTTAAATTTTTCCAGTAATAAACAGCATAACAGAAGTGCTAGTATAGCATGGAATAGGTTGGATAGTTTGAACAAGATAAACATGGGATCAGATTTTGTAAGAGTTAGGGTCGTATGCCACTCTTTGGCCATATCAAGACAAAATACTCAGATCTAAGTTTTTGACTTGCAGGTGGCAGGAATGAATCATAGAGTTCCAAGTTCTTACAAATGATCTGTGGTATTTTAATTGGAAGCTTGACAGATACTTTACTATATGGGAGAAAAATGCATGCACAAGGCTGCTCTGTCTGCCTTCAGCTACAAATCTATCACGTGCTGATGACTGTTTCAGGAAAGCAACCAAACAAATAAATAGGTCATCAAGACAATAAAAAAAAATTAAGCCAGATTTCAGTGATTTAAACCACAAATATTTTGATGTGTATCTGTTTGAAATGTTAAAGCATAAGTCACAAATGTCTTAAAAAGCTTGGTACTACTGAAAAGACATGCCTCTTTGTATAATGTCTTAACCAACTTTTAATAAAAATCATATGGCTCTTGTCATTATTTTTATTTAAATAATTTTAAAATCCACACATGGGTTCATGCAAGTAAGTTTGAAAAGTGACCTTTGCCTCAAAATGGCATTCCTTAAAGAAGCAAATTTGGAGTAGAGAGCACTGTGGCTCGGGTGTGTGTATGGTCTGTCTAGAACCAGTAGACCATGCTCCTCTTGAGGAAGCCCATGAGAATGCTGGCACTTGTTTTAGCACCTCAGTGACTAACTGCTATGGTAGTACTTGAATCTCTTGAACAAGGAACAAGAGGGGATTCAGGAGCTTGTGGGAGGCATCAGTATTTCTCTGCAGCTTTGGCACCTACTGAAGAACAGCTTTTAGCCACATTGATATTGAAGACTGAAAAATTCAATAAATCTGTTATTTCTCAAAGATGAAAATATTGTGGGACATTCTTGGGAAGACAGTTCTCAAGTACAAATCCAATGAAATAGAAGGCAGCGGTGGTCTGAGCTTATTCTTTGCACAGTTGCTGTATTATCATTTTGAGACACTTGGGAATGAATTGCTTCTGTTGCTGTTTTGTATGGTCAAACAGTTTGCTTGGTCTGAAAGCTGTATGGTTCAATGTATTAACTGTGTTTTTATTTCTTTCAGATTTCATGTTTCAGGCTCTTGCAAGGATCTGCAAACGTACATTCATGCTATATCTGATGCTCGGTGTGTGTTTGACATGGCTGTAAGTAGATCTAGACACACATGCAATTGCTGCAGTAGAGGATCCATTGTATTCTAATCATACTAACAAACCAACTACATTCTTTCCAAAATAAATCATTGGAGATGGAACTTTTAGTAAGGGACTAAATACTCCTTTGTGATGATGTGCGGTAGAGGTAAAACCAACTTTGTCCTAATTATGGTAATGAATACTGTTCCACTGACATGCAATAGCCTTGCATGCTATTTAAATTAGTTTCCCGCTTTTGATCAAGGCTTTTTGATATTCAGATCTCAGTCCTGCAAATATCCAAGTGATGCTTTCAGGTTACATGGAGATTGAACAATTGTATGCTGGCATCTATTGTGGTATGAGAAGTTTGTAAACTAAACATAAGACTGCAAGTCTTTTTACTCTTAATACTGCAGTTAGTGCTTTAGCTGTGGCTGGTAAACACATGGGTGCAATAAAATTGAGGATCTTGCTGATCTCTGTGCAAATTTACTGTAGTGGTCTTGTCACATAATACGTGAATTCCTAAAGCTGTCTTTTGTCAGAATGCACCACCTGTTCAGCAAATACTGTCTGAATACAATAGAAGCCACATGATGGGAGTTGATGTTGCTGTGGCACTTGCAGAGAATTGTGTAACAAGCCTCTATTGGCATCCCAGTGCTTTGCCTACTAGATTTGAGCTGTAGTTACTCCCTCACTAGATGTACTCAGCTAAATATTTTCAGAAATTTAAATACACAGAAAACAACCACCGTAAGGAGCAAGAAAAACAGTTCTGCATTTACAGTTGTTCATGTACTTACCTTCTGCCTATGCATTTTAGGAAGAATTTGGCTTTAAGATGAACATGTTGGATATTGGTGGGGGCTTCACAGGTTCAGAACTTCAGCTGGAAGAGGTATGCAATGTGTTGGAAGTTGAAACCTTAATTTTGAAGAAATTGAAGTGTTAACCTTCAAACTGCAGCTTGAACTGATAGCTGAAACATAGTTTAAGTTCCATGTTGGGCTGTAACTCAAGATCCCAATAGCTGAGTTTGTATTCTTGATTGTGTAATCAGTTTGCAAGGTGATCAGTACTTCTTTTTAATCCTGTTCATACTGGGGGAATGCTGATTTAAGTGTGTTACAGATTAAATTATTATCTCAAGCAACTCTAGCAGTAGTAATTCAAGGTTTTTTTGACTGTTGTCCAGCTGGTGACTCTTGCATGGTTTGGGCCAGGGTCCCTTAGCATGCTTTGGATCATAAACTCTGGTGCTACTGGATGAAAACTTCTGATATTTTGCTTTAGAACTGAAAGCTAAAGGTCTTGATTTGGCCTCAATGCCATCTTTAGTAGGAAGTGGCACATAAAACAGGATATCCAGTTTACACTGTTATGTTGTCTTAAATACAGGCTCCATGAATTCAGGACAGTGAAAGTGGTGCAGTGAGGAGTTATTAATAGTAATCAGGGCTTTTCTCTCAATTCTAATGGTTCTGTTACTTGTCCAAAACATCTGTTAATCTTCCAATATCTGTCTTAGGATATGAAATATCCTAATATTAAATAACTGTTTCTAATATACTATCAGAACGGATCACAGAAAGGTCCTTTGTCCTTGTGGGTTCATATGTAATTTTACATTATCTGTTGTGCTGGATGGACATTGAGATTACTGGTGCAGTCTTGAGTGTAGCACAGCTTGAACTTTGGTTGTGAAGAGAGACTGTAGTACTCAGACTCATAGTGCTCAATCTTCAGTGTTTAGCAGTATGACCAGTTTTCTTACATGTTGTTTTATAAATTGTGGACCTCTGGTAAAGGCACTTCTCAGAGAACAGAGGACCAGAGTGAGCATTTGGTGTGCTGACTAGACCTGTTGCTGACTCGAAGTGTGTGTGTGTGTATCTGACACATCCATAAGCTGAGTTCACTGGTCTTACTTCTGACTTCAATTTCCTAGGTTAATCATGTCATCAGGCCGTTGCTGGATGTCTACTTTCCTAAGGAATCTGGTGTTAATGTGATTGCAGAGCCTGGATGTTATTATGTTTCATCTGCATTTACACTGGCAGTGAACGTCATTGCAAAGAAGACTGTTGAGTATGATAAACTTCTTCCTTCTGGAGGTAAGGGTTGGATTTGTTTTCTGTGTTACGAATCAGTACAGGTAACTGCCCACTGTTAGCTGAGATAGACTAGTTTGTTTATATATTTAGTGCATCCCCTAATTCTTGCACTGTAATACGCCTTTTGGGTTCTGACCATATGTTCTGTGTGTCACTGTTACTTTTATGTGACACTTGTTGTATCCTTACTAGGTTAAACCTCTGTATTGGGTGCTTCACAGATGGTGTGTTAGAAGGTTCTGTATTAGAATATAAAAAAATCACATCACAGAGCAAGCTACTTCTCTGCCTCTCTGGATTTATATTCTTAGCAGTGGTTATTGCCGAAAGTATTCATTTTATTAAGCCTCACATTTAATGTTATAACTGAATTTATTATCTGGTCTCATATAGATTACTCTGCTTGTAATTCTCCCATTCCAGTATATATGGAACCCCCTTGTCAGGAGAAAGCAGCTGACTTAAGTTAGATTGCAAAAGGACTACTTATGACAAAACATACATGAAGACAACTTCTTTTTTTACTTCCAGTGGAGCAAACCAGGAATGATGATGAACCAGTATTTACATATTACATAAATGATGGTGTTTATGGTTCTTTTGCAAGTAAATTGTCTGAGAAACTGAATACTATCCCAGAGGTTCACAAGGTGAGTCCTTCTATATTCTTCAGAGGTAGTCCTTACTATCCTTGTCTATTGAATATATATTCAGCGCTTTGTACATACATAATTGCATATTGTTTATTAAATTAACTTTCTGTGTATTTGAAAATTTTCTTATTCAATAAACTGAAGCCTGAATTGCCTCAATCATTTCCATATAGAAATACAAGGAAGATGAGCCTCTGTTCGCAAGCAGCCTTTGGGGTCCATCCTGTGATGAGCTCGATCAAATTGTGGAAAACTGTCTTCTTCCTGAGTTGAGCGTTGGAGATTGGCTGATCTTTGACAATATGGGTTCTGGTACCTTAGGTGAACAGTCTACCTTTAACAACTATCAGAGGCCACTGATTTACTACATGATGTCTTTCAGTGACTGGTAAGCAAACTATCTTGACAGTGGCAAGGTTGCATTTGCTTCCTTCAGGAGTGTACACTTACAAATTACATTCAGTGGCAAATATAGGAAGATGCTGAGTGCAAGAATGTGCCTTTTTAGTGTGCAGATTTTTTTTGTCTCTGTTGTGTGACTGCTGAGACTAAACTGAGGTCTGTGATAAAATGCCTACTTTGGTTAAGGGGTGACAAAGGAAAGCAAAATACCTGACTGCTCTCACCTGTGAGTTCAGTGGCAGCTGTAAAGTCTTTTACTGGCTTAATAAAAGCTGTTTAATATCAACCTGTGAGCTTTCCTCATACAAGCTTGTGTACAGTGTTGGCCCTGTCATAGGCAGGATGGGCAGTGATGCTCTTGTGGTGATGGAGAGTGTGGTAATTGATTCCTGCCCCGGGGCAGGCAGGGCCTTGTCCCACCCCTGGAGAGTGGCACCATTTCTGTGAGTGCCAGGCTCTAGCACAGCCGGCCTCCCTTTGGCTGAGCCATGTGCCAAGCCATGCAGGGGCAGTTGGCTTCAAATGCTGTGTTCAGGCCGCTTGCTGAAGGGAAATCAAACCTGAAAACATGTTATTACATCTCTTGACCTTTTCTACTGCAGGGATGAGATGCAAGATGCTGGAATTGCTTCAGACACATTGATGAAGAACTTCTTCTTTGTGCCTTTATGCATTCAGCTGAGCCCGGAAGAACGCTTTTCCACTGCAGCTTAAACAGGCATTAACGCTTCATTTAGACCTGCAGTTGCAAGTCTGTAGTTTGTCTGGTCAACATTCCAATGTGGAAGAAATGGAACAATCTTGAATTCAATTCATTATCTTCAAAACTTGAAAAAATAGTAATAGTAATGGGGACCAGGCAAAACAAGCTACAGCTACAATTCAGTGGGAGGTGGGAGGGTTAGATAATGGTGTCCAAATTTAAAATCAAGTTCATTCAACCCCTGAGCGTTAAATATGCAACAAAATGGATGACTTAGTGGAGATGGAAACCCATCACTTGGGTTCTTCAACAGTTTACATACAAGTACACAGTTTTTATACTAAGGATTCCTGTTAGAAAAGTCTTGTAAAGTTGTCTTTCGCCCAGATATATCAAATGTCAGTGGGAGACCAGTGTGACTTCATTAGATGTTTTAGTGTATTTAGAATGTGTAAATTTGTGCTTTGAACTGTAGTTTAATAAATGTAAAATTGCATCATAGTATTTGTTGTATTTGACCCTTGATGTATCCCTTGTATGATTGCAATAAAACTTTGTGTAGATTTTACTGTTTTTCAGGCTAAATTTGGGAGGAACTAGGCAGGTAGCTATAAAATAGATGTATACATGATTGATTTGAGAAGCCTTCTTTTCTCTAGCCCCTTGGTTCAACTTTGTGTTAAACAGTAAAAATTTTAAGATTGATCAATCCGTATGAAGTGAAAGTCATGTAAGTTCCTGGAAGGCTAAAAGGCAATTTGTGGTGTGTTTTTAGAGCATGACCTTAGATTCAATTCTTCACGCCAACCAGCTAACCTGTACTAGGCATGGGTATGCACGGAGAGGTTGTCCCAGCTCGTGTGCATGCAGTGCCCTGAGGCAGCATGGGTTAGTCCAATTCTGCATGTTGTCACAGAACCTTTGGCTCTTTTTAAAATAGTGTTTATTTGAAAAGTCTTAACTTTCAACTTCAACCAGTTCTGTATAGTGCTGACTCTAGGGTAGGGCTGCACATGACTACAGAAACCTCAAATGTTCTCTTGGACTGGACTTTGTTTAGCTGTATCTGTAATGTAAAAGTAAATCAGACTGCTGCAAGTACATGTGCATTGAGTAATGAACTGCCTGAAGTGGTCAGAGAATTTCTTTGTGTTACTGCAGCCTTTCAATTTCTTTAAGGTCTTTTGCTTACTTTCTCAATTTAACCTTCCCTGCTTAACAACTGGGGAAGGAGGAGAAGGGGACATTAGGGTTTTGAAACGATACACTGAGGTCTGGATCCTACAGTTAAAAAGGACTTTTAAAACCCTTCAGTTGGAGGTAGAATTTCTGCCCTTTGGCTGCAAGTGTATTTTATGCGAGTGCCAGCTGGTAGGAAATCTTATGCTCTGTAAAGCAAAGATTTTATGAAACTTAATGAGCTTTTACTTGAAAGTAAATTCTCAGTTTGGATTTGTCAGAACAGTTTTACAGGCCAGTTAGGAGATACAAAATGGCTTATGCTTTGGAGATGCAGTCTAAGAAATACTCATTACTGTAATTAAATGTGGAAGTGGAAAGGGAGTATATGATAGGGGGAAGACTGTGTTTTGGTTTGGTTTTGGTTTTCTGTTTGTTTTTTTTAACATGAAGTTACTAGCTGACCTATGTCAAGCAGTGATATGTGCCTCGATTTACCTGTTGAGGTCTTTCTAGACAAGACAGACTGCTGTGTGGTTTTTGACTAAATGCAACTACAGTTGCCTGAGGTTAGATAATCCAACAGGATTCTGTCATACAGTCTTAAAATATAAACTTACAAATAAGTAGAAAATAATTTCTCTATAAAAATGCAACAGGGGTCAGAGCAGAAATACTTGCTGTACTTGAAGACAGTCTGCTATTAAAGCCAACCTGGAGTCTGAACACAGTATGTATTTCAGTTTGATTTGCTATGTGCTACTGTTTATACTGTAACTGCAGTTCAGAATTTTTACAAAATATTGAAAGCTGGATGATTTCTTTACAGTACTTGGAAGTAACGTAGCCCTGTTGTGCTCACTAGACAACTGCAGCCACTCTTGCTTGCTGAGGCTGTGGCGGGAGCAGGGGTGTCTGACAGACCTGCAGACGGTGCTTCACTCTGTGATGTGTTGATGGTTGTGCATGGCAAACAGCCCCACTTGCTTTGGCCTGAAAGCTTCCCTGAGAGCCCTGCAGCCTGCATTCCATTTCCTAAGGAAGATCCAGGGCTGTGGGCCCAGACAAGGCTGTGCTACTGGTGTTCCCAGTTACTTCTTAGGAACAGGAGACAGTGGTTCTGACTTTTCATTGTGTGCCCAAGCAGCTGCACAACTGGCTTACATTGGATCAGAATAAAAGTGGGTGCCCTGGATCCACCACTGGATATTTTGCTGCTTCCTCTGTACTCGTTTCTGCTTTTTTT
>WEKY01005662.1:103919-126114 GCA_013390045.1 Picathartes gymnocephalus
CCCCAAAAAAAAAAAAAAGAAAACCAAGCCCAAAACCTTGGGCTAGAAAACACCTTTTAATCCTTGAGAGCCAGGCAACTGCCCTTGTTCTGGTCCAGATTGATCTTGCTGAACAAAGACTGTAACTTGTGAGTCTCCTTTTCTATGAGGAGAGGAGGGGGAATGCTCTTAGGGTTTTGCTAAGGCCTTGGAGAACAGCTGAAAAGCAAATGCAGCCCTAAGCCAGCAAGGGTGGCAGTGGCTGCCGAAAGAGGGGCTCAGTGGGTGCTGGCAGTGCCAGCTGATTGCTGCAAGGAGGCAGGAGAGGGAGCAGGGTATGGACCAAAGAAGGTTTAAACTGGCATGATCATAACTGAAGGAGAAAATTTCTGTGACTGCTCTATGTACTGCAGGAGGGTGTCAGATGTTACACACCTAATTTTTCCTTTTGCTGGAAGTACTGCACTGACTGCAGATGTGCTCGTTCTCTGAGCTTGTATTTCATCCCTTTATTAAAATTTTAAGTAAGTAGTAGTGTGTAAATTGCTGTACCAGTTTACTGCTAGTTCTGTTGGATCCACAGCTGAGGGGAGTGGGGGTGTCTCTGGCACTGGCAGAGGGGCTGCCAAGGGAAGGCAGGTGAAGGTCTCTAACTCAGGACTTCAGGGCTATTCCCTAAGAGCTGGTCCTTTGCACGGAGGTGGGAAGGGTGGGAACCCCTCCTATTACAGTCCTTAAGCTTGGAGTAACAAGCTTTACTCACTTTATATTTTCATCTTTTTGCAACTGCACAGTCTTTGAGCTGAATTAGGGGCATTAACAAGATTACCCTCTGGCTCATGGGACAAAGCCAATTGTATTTGTCAACCTGAGTTTGGCTGTGGCAGCAGGGACTGGTCCCCCCTGTCATCAACTGGCTGCTTCTCGTAAGTTCTGTTAAATATAATGCTTTGTTTTAATGTTCTCTTGAAATGCTTGAATGCTGCAGGGGGCAGGAGTGCAGACCCCAATCTGTCAAATGTACATCATGTAACAACACCTGTCCTACTGTGCCTGTCAATACAGGCCAACTCCTTTGTATCAGTCGAATAGGGGAGGGAATTTAGGCCCAAGAATTTGCATTTAGATCCTGATTGTGTATTTTGCTCAACTACCCAGTCTCTGAGTTGTGACCCTTCTAGCAAACCACTCGGCTATTTGCGTCAGAAGTTGATTACCCCTTTCCACTGGAAGTCCCCGGGGTGAAGGTGATGAAGCAGAGAGGAGCTGTGCACTACGCGTCACTTGTCAGTCGCTTGCTGCAGCCAGGGATGGCCGACGGATGTTCTGGGCCGGAGAGCTGGGCTCCACGGTGAACAACCTCCTCCCGGTAACTCCCCTTTGGAACACCAGCAATACCAGCGAGCCCCAGTGCGAGTACTGCCGTTCGGAAGCAGCACCTGAAGCAGCGGCCTTGGTGCAGCGGGGCGAAGTCTCCCCAGCCGCTCTCGCTTTCGCAGTCGGCCGCTGGAGCTGTGGCAGCTGGGCCAGCCCGGCGGCGCGGGGGCTGCGGCCAGCAGGGAGCTCCAGCGCCCGCAGCCGCCGCGGCGGGGCGGAGGGAGGAACCCTGCCCCGCTCCCGCCCGGGCCGTGCCCCGGCCGCTGCCGTGTCCCGGCGGCGCCGGGCTGGGCGCGCCGGGGCCGCAGCCGCCCGCTCCGAGCCGCCACGTCACGCTCCAACGCGCTCCTTCAATGCCCCTGGAACTGCCAACGGGAGAAGCCGTCTGGATGCGTGAGGCAGTGCCAAGGGCTGCCCAGACAGGCTGTCGGGATCCTTTCCCGCAGGCTTTCCCAGCCCCGACGGGACCGAGCCCTGGGCAGCCTGGTCTGACCTAATGGCTGAACCTGCCCAGAGCCAGCGGCTGAACCTAAGACTTCCCGGGCCCTCTTCTCCACAGAATTACCCGGCGAGCCTGTGACACCGGATCACAAACCCCCTTTCCAGTTTGAGCTGTACCAGCGCCCTGGCTGAGCGCTGCTGGCCCACACGACTGGAGCTGTGCTGGCAGGTGGTGTGCGTAGGGCTGGCTGGAAAACCCATTCTTTTGAGCTGTCTGAGGATTCAAAACCTTCCTGTTCCGTGTGAGGATGGGGACTGACCAACCCATTCTAGTACCAGATAGAGGTAGGAGACACTCCAGGACACAGGACAACAGGACTCCATCTCCCACAGACATAAGAACAATCCCATTAAAAGTTGCAATTTCAACAAATTACTACTATTTTCCAACAACAACCAACCAGCAAGTTCCGAGCCCGCTCTAGGTCCTAAAATGCATGGTCCTGGGATAGCAGCACTGAGGGGAAGGATGAGCAGCAGTCTCTAGCTAGGCTTGACCGCCAAGCGCTCGCCCCCGCCGGCTCCACGCCGCGGTCCCTGGCCCGGGGCGAGCTCCCCTGGCACGGTTTCAAGGCCGGTGCTCAAGGCCTGTGCCGTCAGCAGGGCTGGTGACATGCCCCATGTTATTCCTGCAGGACAGGGATCGGCCCCGCCAGCCTCCGCACCCGGCGTGCCTGCCGCTGCACCGGGAGGAGTGGCTGCGGCTGGGAGACGGGGACAAGGTGCAAAGGCAGCCCTCGGCACCTGGAGAGCTGGGACGCTTTATTCCCAGGCGGGGAGGGGTAACAGCGGCGGCAGCTGCCACGCCGTTTGAAGGCTGCATGTCAACCCCTGCGCTCCCCTGGGCTCAGGTTTCCTTTCTCCCCACCAGAGCCGCTGCCATACTCAGCCCTGCCCGCTTGGCAGGCACGGGCTCCTGCGGAGCTGTCCGTCCGTCCGTCCGTCCTTCCGTCCGTGCTGCAGAGCCAGCGGCAGCTGGGCCTCACCTCCCTTAACCCCGCCAGCCGAAGTCAGTTCAGCTGAAATTTTCCACTTGAGACTCATGCGAGACCAGAATAGCTTTCCAGGGTGTTCTTTTTTTTCCCCTGCTAGCCAGAGGAAGGCCAGGGAATGCTTTGCAATGTTTGCTTTTAAAACACCCTCCAGGTGGCTTTAGGAAGACTCTGCTGCATGGGCAGCCCCACAGGGAGAGCCACTCAGGCTCCAGCGCGCCAGGTTGCGGCCACTGGCTCAGCCGCTGCTCCCCTGGCAGTCCCAGCCATCCCTTGGGACCATCGAGCCGAGTCCCACGGAGCCACATTGCATTTTTCCGCGGTGCTGCTGCTGCAGCGGCTGTGGGGGCCGTGTGGGATCCTGCAAGGGGCTGGACAAGTGGGGAATGGCTGGGCTGCCCCAGGCGGGGAAAGGCAAAAACAGAAGAGGAATTCCCAGCTTCTGCTCAGACCGCAAAGTGGTGTTTGTTTGGTGGCTTGTGGAAAAAAAAAAAAAATCCACAAAGCAAAGCTGGTTTAGTGTAGCACGTTTAGCATGCTGTGCCTCTGCTTCTGCCATACCCAATTTGGAGTCTCCCTGGAGCAGGGGCTCTCCCATCGCCGGTGCGGCCAAAGGGAGCCCCTCTCCAGCAGCAGCAGGCAGCCCACAGCCCCGGCCCATGGGATGCACCCACCCACACCCACCTCCCGGGGACACTGCTGCTTGGGATGAGGCCTTTCGGGATGCCACTTGCTTGGGCATTTCTCTGTGGTTCAGCCATCTCAGACCTCAAAGTTGGCAAGTCAAGACAAGAGGAGTCACCCGCAGCCTGGCAATGAAATGGCAGGCACATAAAGCCCACAGTGGCCTTGCAGCCCATGGCACACACATATACCTGGCTCAAGATCCTGGTGCTCTGGACTACCTTGTAGTGCCACTCACCTGGCTGCAGGCACGTAGGGCTGTGCCTCCAGGCACCAGCTCTGCACAGCACACAAAGCTGCTCCTGCCCCAAGCAGTCTCTGGCAACCACAAGGTAACCCCTCCACCTCAAAGCAGGGAGTTTCTTTGACATCAAACCTATTAAACCAGCAGGCTGGTTATGTTGGATGCAGCTTCAGCAGGATGAGTCCTGGCCCAGTGCAAAACCCTGGAGAGCACCGGAATTACAGAAGTTTCAGAGGAGAGACCTCTGCCTCACATGCCAAGTGCCCTACCATGCACTCACACAGGACTAAAGCACTCGGGATGAGATGGTGGCTGCGAGCCCCAAGTGCAGACAGCCTGCATGCCATGCCAGGGCCAGCACTGCAGCCACAGCCAAGCAGTGTGCCTGGCTGCCCAGGCACTGGCATCCTCCACACCCGCCAGCCAGAGCCGTGCACCTGCCAGGACAGGGCAGGAGACCGCTCTGGATGTGACATGGCTGGCAGGGAGAGGAGAGAGGGGATATGGTGCCATGTGACACCCTGTCACACCACAGCCCTCTGCAGTTCATTACAGCACTCTGCCCCTAGCTGCACTGGGTTTCCCAGGAGCTGGTGCAGGCTCCCAGTGCCACAGACTGAGCCCATCTACCCAACATGCTGTTCTGGGCTTGGAGAGGGTGCAGCTGGGCTCACTCCACCTGCCTGTTTCCATATGATCACATTTTCTTTCTATCTGTGACCTTCTTTTGCCTCTCCAGTGACTACTAAAAATCCCCCAAACTCAGACTGACGTTGTCCCTTCAAGCTTCCGGGGTTTGTCTCATACTGCAGCAACTTCACCTTAAAACATGTTGTCTTGCAAGCTTCTATTTACACACACAGCATGTTTTACACACACAGCATGCTGGGCTTTGGGACACTTTTGCAGCATGTCCTCATGATATGCAATAAACCAAAAGTTGTTTCTTTACCCAGTACAGTTCCCAGCTTCACATATAAATGAGATCGAAGGTGATTTGTTTCATTTTTAATTCCAAATGAATCATTGCCAGTCCCAAGAGCAGGGTTTCATGTAAGGTGCACAATGGAAAGGTGAAGCTGAGGACATGCACCATGACATATAAAGCATCATGGTCTGGAATAAGCTGCACTCAAACCAGCTGAAGGCCCTGACAGCTAGTCAGAAGGCATTGTTTCAGCATTAAGTAGATTGCTAATTTTTTTCAAAGAAAATCAGTTTCTGCACTAGGCTTCCTTGCCCAGTTGAGCAAACTGATAAAAGCAAGAAGCAGAACTGTAATGCTCCAGATGGAAGCACGGTGTTTGGCTTGGTATCTAGTCTGTAATTCACATGGAGCATTTATGCTGTCTACAAATGGCAGGACTGGATCAGCAGAGACAGCCTGTTAAATGATTGTAGCTTCTGTTGGATGTTTTAAAATCAGTGTTCATGGGATTTCACAACAGATTTCCAAAAGGTCCTTTTGCCATGGCTCACAGGCTGTCCTGTGCCCATGGCAAAACAGCAAAGGAGGAGGCTGACGTGGAAGTAGGCCTGTCTCGCTGTTAAGGAAGCTTCCTCGTCTGTTTGGGAGCCACTCTGAGAGTCTCACTCACATCACCCCAAACTGGGCAGCTCCAGTGAGCTGAAAGGTGCCCCACTTGACTCCATACACACACCACTCACACAGTCTCCATCCTGACCCAGGCTTTCCCATAGCAGAATCTCAAACATCTGGTTCCTTTAAGTATTTTAATTGTGGTGCAGCAACGACAGCTTGAGCGGGCGCCTCTGGGGAGGAACCCCCAACAAAGACATCCCTGAGCTTTTATACCTTCACAGTCTATGCACCTGCTCTTCACAAGCCTTGCACGCATCTCTTGGCCCAATTATGATATTTGGTCTTGGGTCTTGCTGTTTATCAGGCCCTGTGCAGTCTCCACATGACTGTCCACCTTCCAGCTGGATCCCTATGCAGGCAAAGGGGTTGGCGTCCATTCATAGCTCATTGCCTGCAAGCAACTTATTCCCCCTAGGGCACGATGTGCAGCTTGCACACCCAGCTACTGGCACTCAGTGTGTTCCTCAACATCTCTCAGGCCTCTCCCGAGCTGGCATGAGTTGTAGATGAGTAACCGAAGGATGATGGATGCAGCCACAAGCTGTCACTCCCTGCATGTGCTGTAGGTGCTTTCAGCCCACAGCAGAGACTTCTCCCACCCTGAGCAGAGAGGAGCTGCTGGCCACTCCTCATGCCCCTGGCAGAACATTAGGGCTGCTCTTGCTGCAGGCACGGAGGGAGCAGAGCCCTGAGGAAGGGCTGATGCCTCCAGCCTGCTCTGTGGCCAATCCTGTTCCACCAGAATCAAACCAGGTTGTGTCTGCAAGTGTGCAAAGGGGGCACGCCCTCAGCCTGGCAGAGCAATCCCTGCAGAGGGGATTACACTCATGGCAGGGATCACAGACATCGGGGACAGCCACAGGCTCCCCTCCTGAGTGTCACCAGGGTCATGTGCCAGGCTACAATTAAAAAACCAAAAAGGAGCACCAGCAGGAGAAGGTGCTGGTGCTCCATGTGAGCTCTTTCGGTCACAGGGACAGCTGCAGGCCCAGGTCCCTCCAGGGGACCTGGACTCTTACCTGTCAGTTCTCATTCTTGGAGCTGGAGAGGAAATGGAGGGGAAAGCACCTTCAATAAACTGCTGGGGACAAGTGAGTATTTTCTTTAACAAAACACCTGCATCATTTCCAGCACTTGCAAGCAGCCCAAAATCTGAGGTCGATGGCATTTCAACATGTACAGGTAAGACAAAGTAATGTTTAAAAACCGGTCTAAAACTATTGAGTTGCATCTTCTTTTGTGTCTGCCTAAAGCACAGCCAGTCCCTTGCTCACTCTGAGAATAAGCAAATTCCCAAGTTCTGTTTATTTCAACATGTTACTCCCAAGGAAATCCTCTCCTTGGTGGGAGTGAAGCAGGAAAATGTTGCCCTAAACTAGAAGTCAAACCCAACAGAGTGTCACCCAAAAGACTGGCAACGAGATCCAGGTCAGGTTTGGGGATGGGCTGGTTTTCTTCACACTTGGGCTTGCTCCAGCACTCCGCAGTGCACCAGCTCATCTCCATCATCCAGGCAGCTCAGAAAGGCAGCACTCACCCTGTGCAGCCTGGAACTGCGCTGGGTAGCCCCGCTGACAGCGCAAGGAGCCTGGTCTCCACTGGCCACAGCCGCTTCCACTGCTCGCCCCCGAGGTGCGGGCCGGGGTTTTACTTGCAGCAGAGCAGCTGGGAGGGCGCTGGGATGGACGGATGGAACCCCCTGCGGCTGCGGCTCCTCCGGGCTTCAGGCAGCACCTTGCCAGACACGGAGAGTGGCGCAACAAGCCGCCTTGGGAAGCAAGGCCGAGACAGGCTGTGCTTTCCTCTTCCTGCCCGGACAGAACTGCCCGTGCAACGTGAGAGCTTCCCGCTCGGCACGCATGTAAACAGGGCACCCGCAGCCTTTCACCTACTCCACTGTGTTCGCAGATTTCACTCCTCGCTCTTTTCCCAGCGCTGCAAACCAGCTCCTGCGTGCGCGGGTGTTGCACTTGGCAGGGACATATGGTGTTCTCCTGACATACATCTGAGGCCAGATACCTAACTGTACTGCTGAGAGATTTAAGATGAGAAAACCTTTCCAGGACATTTAAGCTGTACAAATAATGGTAATAAAAGGCCTTTATAGATGTGTAGGCTTAGTCCAGACAAACCCTTTCGCTACTCTGCTCAGTACAAAATATAAACAGACTGTGATTTAAGAGCTTCCTCAGTAAACAAAACAGCAAATGAGTAAAATAAACTAATATATCTAGGAAAACAAATGCTTCTTAAAATTCCACTTAAACACATTTTCATTTTATGGCAGCAAGAAAAGAGCACTTAGAAATTATTTTAATAGGGAAAAGGTTTTACCCCAATGTACTAAGATAAGCAAAGAATTATGGCTAAGATTTTCAAATCTGCCTAAGGGATTCAGGTCTCCAACTAAAACAAACAAAGTGAGCATGCAAATCCTTTAAGCAGCCTTGAAAATCCTTCTATCTGTCTGCACAGGTCCATACATATAAAAGTATATAGAATTTAATGAGTAAAAGATCTAGCACATCTTTCACCAAAGCAACTATTTCAAGGCCTTCTGAGTATATAAATACATAAAAATGAACTCTGGAGAGTTGCGGTATTTGAAAGAGTGCTCTGTTGGGTTGTCATATGATCTAATCAATATTCATTATTTATTTAACAAGAGTAAATTTGACCCAAAATCCTCAAGCTCTCCAAAACCCAGTGCCAGCAGGATTATTCAAGGGCATTCACCCAGTGTTGCCAAATAACTCTTCAGTAACCAAACAGATCCACACAGCACTTGAATTTGGGCTGGTCAGACACTGTGCTAATAATAGTCATCCCAAAGAGAGGAGAGGGGTCTGTGCATACAGGGCCACTTGTAGGCCTGCTCCTAAAAAATGTCTTTGCTGTATCATTTGTGTCATCCTAACTTGGATCCAAAAAGCTTCCTTCAAAATGGGTTGCTATGCTGTGTTTCTTTAATTTAGGAAATGCTTTCCAGACATGGTTTTATTTCACATACATGTACTTTAGTGTCCCAGCTTTGCCTTCCATGGGTATGCTGACCAGGATGGTACAGCACTGATTTCTCTACAACAGCAACTCCTCCAGTTGCTCTTCTATGAAATCTGAGTCTTTAATTCACTGAGCCTAAGGAAACAGACCCAAACTGCAACTGGCTGACAATATGTGACAATGCAGCTCACGTAGGACACAAAACACTGGGGTGGAGCAGAAGGAGGTGTCACACCAGCTTTAGGAGTTCCCAGGACATCACCAGAAGGAGAAAGTCTTGGGAACCTGAAGCCCAAGCAGCAGGCAATGCTTGCTGAATAATTGTTATGGATGTTATATATTCCACATAAAATACATCTTAGATTGTTCATTGTCTCATAAGACTGACCTGGATTTGAGGTTAACATCAAAGCTTCCTGAGGACAAAGGAGGCCAAAGGGCTTCCACCTTCCTCCTTTTTTCTGTACTAACGTTCCAGCACTGGTCCCAGACAGTGCTCACTGATTCTAAGCAGGACCCCTGGGAGTGGCATCCACCACTGGTGCATCCAGGCTTGTGCAGCTGAAGGCTGAACACACAAGCAGAATAAAAGTGTGGAAAATGTGACCCACTTTATCTGACAAAGCCTTTTGCAGGCACAACCACCCCCTGACCCTCACTTTGCTGCTTTCTCTTCCACCCACACCCACACTGATGCTGGAAATGCCATTTTTTGGGAGGGCTCTGAAGACAGTTCCTGGTAAGTGCATGACCCTGACCGTGAAGAGCGGGATGTAACAGTTTTCTGATAGTTAAAACTGTTCTAGTTGCAAAACAAACACATGCACACACACAGACATTACAACATCACTGGGTTTTTTACATCTGGTGCCATCAAATATATGAAGATGGTCTTCAGGACCTTCTTGAAAACTTCTCAAAACTAACTAAGGCATTTTTGAACTAACCAAAGCATCTTGTTAGCTTCTTGAAACTAACAGCTAGATGCAAGCTTTCTTCTGGTAGACATCCCTTTCCCATTCCCTTTTAGTCCTTGCTCTAAACAGTTCACTGCACTGGGATCAAAAGCTGCAGAATCACACCCTCTTTATTTCTGCCCAATATCTGCATATTGTCCCTAAACAAAGGGAGATGAAACAGTATTTTGCAAGAATCATTTCATCCTTCCACTGCTGCAAACCAGTAACTTTTCAAGAGCACCTGTGAAAAGGGTTTCTGAAAATTCAGGATGGAAATGAACACATCAGTCCATTTTCAGCCAATAGAGCTTACCTGCAAAACCCACCTTAAGCTAACTCAGAAACAGGAAGATACTAGAAAAATGTTATAAGATAAAAAAATTTTTGGCAAAACCAAATGTTCCTGGAAGTAGTGAGAAATGAATGTCAATTATCTCCTAGGAGAATGGAGCTAGTTACACACAAGCTGTCTCCTGACTTTTTATTTTTCAATATAAGATATACTTGTGAAAACTAAACTGAAAACCAAAGGGGTCACAAAGCCTTTGACATCAGTCCTTCAGCATCACCCAAAGAGATAGACCCAGGGGCCAAAGAGAGATTCATGAAGAACAAGCATGTTCCTGAAAAACCTGGAGGAACAGAGCCACTGCCCCTCAGCAGAACAAACCTCCAAGAGATAGTGACAGTCAGCTGCCATGCTGACTGCACCACATCCAGGGAAAATGGGGGAGATGGGGGAAAATGGGGGAAGCTGTTCCCTGAGGCAGCTGCTCTGTGAGAGTCTGGTCCACTACAGGGTCTGAAACTGTCCTCTATGTGCCCCATCACAATAGCTACACTATACCTTCTTCTTCACTTCCTTTCTGCCTTTGCAAGTCCCTCAGCCTTTTCACCTTCTCTAAATTTGAGTCCCCATCAGCACCCCCTCTGTCCCCTCAGTTTTTCCCCAGGTCTCTTGGCAGCAAAGGGTTGTGTGTGGCATGTTTGAGTTGCAGACATGCATGTGAACACCTGCATGCCAACAGCCAGCAAACAGCTCCTGCTGTCCGTCCACAAGACTCTGCTCTGCCCAGCTGATGGTTCTTGTTGGCCTTGTGGGCACTCGTGGTGGGATCCACCTCACCCCACCTGCTTTGTAGAGTCACGCACTGTGGTTGCTGCCCAGGCTTCCATTATCGTCAGGGAGATGGAATCAACAGCTCAGAATGCAATTCATTCCACATCAGGGAGAAACATAACATGCTTGAACCTGGTGGTTTATATTTATCAGCACTTCACTGACTATAAAAAGAGCTATAAAACCGGATGCTTGTGTTATGAGCACCTAATCTTAGATGAACTCTACCCATAGTGATCTGGGTACATTTATATACACTTTGCTGTTGAAACCCAAGAACAACCTTGGGCCCAGGGTCAAACATTGCAAACTGGCTCAGTTCCCTGCTGCTCACAACGAGGATCCTTTGGAGTAGATAATTTGCACATACAGAGAAGATGAAGGGGAGCATGTCAGCACAGGGCCCACTTGCCCAGGCCTCCTTGGCTTCCCGTGCCTCTGTACTCTCCATGCTCAACAGCCTTGCATGGTTGTTTCGCAACAGACCTGTGCCTCCATATCTACACCCTTTCAGACACTGACCTTGTCCACCATCCCTTCTTCCCCTCATGGAGAGGAGACTTTGGACCAGGGCAACAGCAATCATAGGCAGGCTCAGATTGATGAGGTCTTTAGAAGGCTGCCTGCCAGCCCTTTAATGCCAGCACATCACTCACAGGCCCTGCAGAGTTGTGGGTACCATAACCAGCTACATTGGCTCAGTCTGCACCACAGATCCAACTGGAAAAATGTATCCTCTCTACTATAGACAAGACAGTGCCCTCTTCTAGAAAAGCTTCCGTTAGGTCAGGATGCTACTTTGCATGTCACCTCAAACAAGGCTTATACTGTCCCTCCTTCTTCTTAGTGTATGTTGTGGTTTAACCTCAGCTGGCAACTAAAGACCGTGTAACTGTTTGCTCACTGCTCTCCCCAGACCAAGATGAGGAAGAGAATTGGAAAAAAAGGTAAAACCCATTAGTTGAGATAACAACAGTTTAATAATTGAAATAAAGTAAAAGATAGTAATAATAATAATGAAGTATAAGATATATGAATATAATGAAAAGGGAGGGAACAAAAAGAGCTATAAATAAATCCAAGAAAGAAAAATGATGCACAGTGCAACTGCTCGCCACCCCTGTCCAATGCCCATCCTATCCCTGGGCAGCGACTGGCAGCTTCCAGACAATTCCCCACAGTTTATGTACCAAACATGATGCTCTGTGGTATGGAATAACCCTTTGGCGAGTTTGGGTCAGCTGTCCTGGATGTGCTCCCTTCTGCTTCTTGTGCAAGTCCTCACTAGCAGAACACAGCAAGCTGAAAAGCCCTTGATTTTTGGCAAGCCCCACTAGCAACAGCTAAACCATCAGTGTGTTATCAACATTTTTATCCTAAATTGAGAACACAGAACCGTAATAGCTCCTGGGAAGAAAATTAACTCTATAGCAGCCAAAACCAGGACTCTATGGCTCCCACAGAATGAATGTCTATAGGACCATGGATGAGCTGTGGGCCAGAGGTGACATTCCAGCAGTGAGCTTTAAGACCAAAGTGTGTATGTCCCATGGAGAGCTGCAGGAATGAAGTGTGTGTCCCCAAAACTGAGCTGCAGGAGCAAAGTGAGAGGAGAATTCAGGGAGCAGCTGGATTCTGGCAGCCTGCTGCCACGAAGGGTTTGGTATGCAGGCACACTGCATAATCTGCACAATCTCCAGCTGCACCTGGGATCTGCAAAGGCTGATGAAAATTTTTGGGCAAGTTTTTCTGGTCATGAGGGCAACCCCACTGACGGGGGTTCCCTCCCTGTAGTCTCTGACAAAGCCAACACCATCCCTGCACATTGTGCATTTGGAGAATAGAGATCTATCTCCGTGCAGCTCCACATGCCAATCTGAGCCCTCAGTGGAGATACTAGCACTGAGGAACACCAAAGCTGGCTTTCACAATGGCTTTTTAAAAGATTTAAAGTAGAATTGCTTAATTCTTATATTGCTGCTAAGATACTGTGTGAGCAGCAAAGCTGTACACATGTCTCTTTAAAGGAAACACAAGGCCTTGATCTCCACAGGTCTCACAAGTGTGCCCCTTGCCCTTAATTCCTGGGAAATCGTAAGAAAAATATGGAAATCAATTACTAATAGCAAGTGGGTGGCTTAACAGCTTGTCAGTGATGTGTTTTGTACCATGATGCCAAGGGTGTGGTATGTGAGCCAGAAATTTGGCAAGAGACAGCAGCAGGACATGGGAGAGCTCAAGGCCTGCTAACACATACAGAAGGAGTCTATCTGCTGCAGGGAGCCAAACTGGATGCAGTTTAGTCTATAGCAGATGTAGGACATGCTACCTGCCTTTTTCCACTTTAATTTTCCTATCTAGAGATTGTTTGCTTGAATATAAACTAAGAGGTATGTTGTGGGTTCAGGTATTGCATTAACCAGTTAACACTGTGGGAGCTATTGACATCTCTATCTCATTTGTCATATGGGAATGAAATAAGTCAATAGTTAAAAAATAATTAAAGGAAAGGAGAACCTTAGATCCCATGACTTCTATCAAAATACATGTCATGGCTTAAACCCTGCCAGCAACTAAGCACCATACAGCCATTTGCTTATTCTCTGGCAGTGGAATGGGAAGAGAATCAGAAAAGTGAGAAAACTCAGGGACTGAGATAAAGACAGTCTAATAGGAACACAAGCAAAGCAAACCAAGGAATTTCGAATTCATTCACCCCTCCCCATGGACAACCAGGTGTTCAGCTGTCCTCAGGAAAGCAAGGCTCCATCACATGTAATGGTGACTTGAGAAAACAAATGCCATCACTCCAAACATCCTCCCTTTCCTTTTTTTTCCCCCCCAGGTTTATATGCTGAGCATGATGCCATATGGTGTGGGATTTCCCTCTGGTCAGCTGGGGTCAGCTATCCCAGCTCCTTGTGCTCTTCCAGCCTCCTCACTAGTGCAATGAGGTGAGAAGCAGAAAAGGCTTTGACTCTGTATTAGTGCTGCTCAGTGATAATGAAAACATTCCTCTGATATCAACACTGTTTTCAGAACAAATCCCAAACATAGGCCCCAACCTGCTACTATGAAGAAAATTATTCCAGCCAATGCCAGTACCTTCTCCACCCCTTATTCCATACCATTTATGCCATGCTCAGGTCTCAAACTGTGTGAGAACCTGAGCGTGACATTCTGTGGTCTGGAATACCCCTTGGCCAGTTCACGTCAGGTGTCCTGCCTGTGCTCCCTCCAGGCTTCTGTGCAGCTCCTCACTGGCAGAGCATGGGAAACTGAAAAGTCCTTGACTTAGGGGAAGCACTACTTAGCAACAACTAAAACATCAGCATGTTATCAATGTTATCCTCACACTGAATCCATAACACAGCACTGTACCAGCTACTGGGAAGAAAATTAACTCTATACCAGCCAAAACCAGGACAATACCTATAGTGGGAAGTATGGAAATGCTGTTACCTGTGTTAGGAGGAAAGGCAAAGCGTCCCTGTTGAGTTTTATATTATATTTCTATGTCCTGTAACACCACCACCTCATCTCCTTCATACATCCAGGATTTAGCCCATCAGAGGGATCTTTAAAATGCAGCAGCCTTTAGGTCACAATGTAACAAGCAAATTCTGTTTTGGCAGGAAAAGGACATAAATGTGTTTCTAACACTTCCATAGGGAGAAATATTTATTTGATCCTAGCAGGAGCAGGTGGCTTTGTTAGCTACACAAGCTCATTCTACAATGTTTACAGGCTGTCTGCTTCTCATTTTATTGGCTGACAGTTCAGCTTCTAAGTATCTGACTTTGATAGCAGAAATTCAAATTGATCAGTAAAATTTTATACTGAATAGTTAAATCAGTCGTGACACTGAGAAAACTCTAAATATATTAAATATACCTTTCCAAATGCTGGAATGCACAGACCTGTGTGTTATCCTCTCAAGCAGAAAGCATTCTCTGTTGTGTTTTTTTGATATTTTCCAAGCTCTGTCTGCAAGAAAGGCAATGTCACTTTGTCACACTCTTCCACAGCTCTCCAAAGGTATCCATGTTGTTGTGAAATGACAAACTCTGGTGACACAGCAATATTGCACTTTACTGGAAGTATCAACAAACTCACCAGCATTGCTCAAGTGAAGAAAGACCACACAAGACACTAAACAAAAATAAACACATGATCACACCATGGGAAGTGAAATAGGAAGCACTGAAGGAATCAACAAATCATTCCAATATTAATTCCTGGTTGCCACTGGATTCCCAGGATTTCTTGGGCCAAGACATGCAGTGAGTATGTAACTTGGCTGGTTTGAGCTGAGCAGACACCTGTTTTGGTTGACCTTCCAAAAAGACAGATGGGAAGCAGGGCTGTAACTGGTACCAACCGTCCTGTACAGTGTCCTCAAAAAAAACACAGCCACAGGACCCAAGGAAAGTTCTAGCTGGCATACAACCTCATCCTGCACTGAAATAGTTGAGTGTAAAACCTCTCACAATTTTTAATATGTATTGAAGCAATCATTTACTTACCTGGGTTCTTTCTGCGCTGACTAAAATAGCCATCTATCCTACAGTCTTATGTGAAACATATACTCATCAGAAGTAAAAAATACCCCTTGATGTCCTGTCATGAGAAGTGGAAAATGTCTCTTGTTTATTTGTAGGTAGAAATCAAAGCATTTAGGATAAAGGAACAACTTAAAACATCTTCTTAATTCTGCATGCCAAAGCCAAGATAGGCCACAGATAACAGAGCTGTGTTTCTTAAGAGAGGGGTATGTTGTGGTGGGTTTTAGCTGCATCAGGGGTGAAATTCAGGAGACCGTAGTTTCACTTGACTTAGCCTCAGCCCCTAGATGAGTTACAAAGCTGGCCAGTAAATTACCAGCTGTGTTCCCAATTCTCTTCTCTAGTTTATTGCCCCACTCCCATGACAATTTAGCTTTTCAATCAGAAAAATAAGGTGTTCTATCCCTGGAAGTGCTCACAGCCAGGCTGGATGGGGCTTTGAGCAACCTGGTCTAGTGGAAGGTGTCCCTGCCCATGGCAGGGAATTTGGAACCAGATGACCTTTAAGGTCCCTTTCAACTCAAATCATTCCATGACCTGCAGGATGGACAAGTGTTTTTTTAAATTTAAACTTAAGATAAAGTGTAATAGGCATACATAAATAACCAACAAGTGCATAACAGTCAAAATCCTAAATATCTTCCCAAAGAAAACCCCTTTTTTTTCCTGGGTGGCATAAAACCACATCCCCAGCTTCTCTGGGAAACCACATGGAAAATACTTGTGAATTGACAGTGATCCTTTAGCTGCTTCCAGTGCTGCCAGAGAAGATCAGCTTCACTGGAAACAGCTCACTTGCCAAAAAGAAGTTTCTCTCACCTGCCCTTTGGCTTCACTAGGGATGTTTGAGACCTACCCCATGAGACTGTCTCCTATGGATGGCAGCAGTGCAAACATCAACACTGCCGACAGCCTCTGAAGCCTTCCACTGAGCAGGCATAGCAAGACTGGAGCTGCAGTGACTCAGGCAAAGCCACAAATGCTCCAGAGACAAAGGGCTATGAGCAATACTCTGTAAAATGCACGTACACAGAAACCTGGGTGAGTATCATACAGGGCTGGGAAGGAACATGGCACTGCCAGGCAAACAGGATTTGCTCCATCTGGCAATCAGACTGGTAAAGCAAAGTAAAACCCATAAACTGAAATCATAATGACAAGTAAGTTCTCTTTTTCACTTGGTACTCCAATAAGCAATTGCAGAATCAGGATGAAGCCGGTTTTTCTTAAGGTTAGGATATGTGAGGAGAATGAGGCATGAAGAAGAAGGGAAAAGGAGATGAAAAAAGCACAAAGCAGCCTTGTTGCTGACTGTATGCTCCCTCTCCCCAGTTATCTGATTAATCAAGCTCAGCAATTGCAGTCAGTAGCAGCAGAGATACTTTTCTAATTCAATAACTGAACGGGAGCAGTAGCAGGACAGGGAAAAAAGAACAGCCCCAAACTGTACAACCCTCTCATGCCCTGGACTTGCTGTCTGTTGCCTCCGGCCCTCCTTCCGCCCCCTTCCCATTCCTCATTTGCTCCCTTCCTTCCGTCCTTCCTCTCATGTTCCTCAGCTGCCATTTCAGAGCTGCCTTTCCCTGGCCACCCCCTCAGCCTCAGCTGCTTTCAGACACCCACTGCATCGCTCTGCATATGAAAATGAGCTGTCACATTTTCCAGCCTCTGAAGCAAGAGATTATTTTTGGGAGAGGTGGTTTTGACAGTTCTGCTCTGTAATTCAAAGGCAGAGCACAGGGCAGGGGGAGAAGAGAAGGTACAGCAGATGAACACACACGAAGGGCTCCTGGCTGTGCACTCAGAAGGGACCGGAGGTCTCTAGGGGGGACACGAATCTGTGGACTGTGGGAGTCAAGGAACAGAGATACATCTCCTCCCTTCCGAGGACTGCTCTTTCCTGAGCCAAGGCCAGCTGCTACCAACACAGCTACAGGACATACCACTGAGATGACAGCCGAGCCTGCTTGTGGAGGACAGGCGCAGCAAACTCCCTCTCCACCCTCTCACAGAGTCCTTCACCCCACCTGCATCCCGATCCCCCACAGCACCAGGCAGTCTCTTACAGAGCCCATGCTCCCTGCCAAACCCAGAACACGTCTGAAGATATGGCCTAAAGGAGGGGAAGTGTAACAGGTTTTTGACCTACCAGTCCAACCCCAGTCTTTCTGAGTATTTTGACTGCAGCTGATCAGTGCATAGTGCAAAATTTGCAGGGCCCTGCACCTCGATGGTGGCAGCAGCAGACACGCATTCACATGGTGGGAACAAAGGCCAAGGGCGAGAGGAGATTCTCACACAGGGAGAATGAGCAGGAGGCTTCCTGAGTAACCAGACAAGCAGACTGAAGAGAGGTATGGTTGCAGAGGGCTGCTCTGGAAATTAAAGTTGAAACAAGCTTGTTTGAACAAGCAAAGAAAGAGGGCAGTTGGGGAGGCAGGGCTGGAAACATCAGTGGCTGGAGGTGTCACTGGAGAAGGAATACATTACGGAGGATCCAGAAATGGTGAAGGAGGCAGCAGGATCTGAATGGCCATAAGTGGTGCAGAGCAGGCTCTGGCAAGTGCAGGTTACTGGGAATGGCCACAGGGAGAGGCTTTCACAGAGCAAAAGCAGTACAGACATCATGGGAAGGAATGTGCATTAAGAGGCATCAAGAAGCACTGTGTGTGCCAGGGGCACATGAGATTGGGAGCTGGGACAGGCAAGCTGAGAGGACCTGTGGAGAATCACTGCTGGAAGGGGTGCCAAGAGCAGCAAGAGAGATCCTGCAGCGCCCACAGCAACAAAAAGCTGAGACAGCTTACTGGGAAGCCAAGAGGAGAATGGGCAAGGAGGTAAAGCAAGGACAGGGGAGAGAGAAATAAGAGTGGGAAAAGAACAAAACATAACCGGCCACCTGAAGCATGAGCTGCCATTGCAAGTCAGCCCTTTGTTATTTTCTCATAGTCACACCATAGCAGAGTTGAGAAGTACCTGTCAGTGTTGGATCATAACTCACTTCATGTCACATAAACCAAGAGAGATATGGCCAAAACCCCAAAGTATTGACAACAGCCTTGCTCAGTGTCCCCTGAAAGTGACCCTTACGACATGTCTAAAAGGCACATGATCAAGCTTAAACATTGCTGTACTAATTTCACCTTTCCATTTTATATGAAAATAATTGTATTCCCTCCAAAGAGCACTTTACTTCTAGAAAATTATTGCAGAATCACTGTAACTTCCACCAGCAGTCCAGGACACACCTTCAACACGTTGCCACACCAAGCAAACTAAAAATGGTGACAGTAGTTCATGTTACAGATCTGTTCATGTTGGAAACTGGATTTTTAATACTGAAGTTCTTACTGTATCCGCAAAACATTTTGTATGTATGTATGCATTACATATAAGTAAGGGTGAAAAAGTGACAATTTTCTGCTGAATGTACAGGAGAAACTATTAGTTTTGTGAGTGAATTTATCATGTAGGCTGGTGCAACTTTTACAGATTTAGTTTTAATGGCAATAATATGGTTCAAATGAGATTTCAGAATGTTTTAAATAAAACCACTTAAAATGACCATGACAGAACCACTAACAAAAACCATGACAGAACTTGCCCTAAACAGAAAACACAGAATTTCACCAAGAACTATTATTTATTCCACAACCTTTATTTCTGCCAGGGCAGTTGTAGACAGATGCACTTGTGAGCCAGAAGCTCTTTCCCCAGCTGCGCTTTGTGTGACAGTAGCACCTTCTGGGAAAGGACAGCATGTTCTGGGAGCCAAGCAACCATTTAATCAACATTTTTCCCTGTTGATTTCAGTGTGAAACACACTTTTTCCCATTCAGATACCCAGAGATGTGGGATCCAATGGAGTAATTTGTCAACAACTGTTTGCTACTAGTAGTGAAAGGAGTTTGGATCATCCTGAAGTGAATCCTCTTGGGAATTCCCTCTAGATAAGGCAGTCAAGCCAATCTGTTCCCCTGCAGGCACTGCAGGGATCTTATAAAAAGGTCAGGCAGATACCCAGGCTGCATACAGAAACAGAAGATGGGAGATGCAGATTTCCCGCTGTCAAGTGGCATGTTTTCTTAGAGGTGACAATTGTGGCAGCTGTAGGAGCAAGGAGAAAGGAATCCCACTACTGGCAGCCTGGTGCAAAGGGGCATAGTAGGAGAGCACATCCCATCAGATGTGTCTGGGGTACCACTGTGAAGCCAAATAACAGGGATTTCCGTCTGTACAATGTATCAGTTAAAATACTGGAATTAAAGCAATTTTTTTAAAAAGTGTCTTTCTGGGAACAAAATTACCATTCTTTTGTCAATACATATCTCTGAAATGATTAAGCATTACTTTAATTTACATACATCTATGGTCATGTTTTGCAGTATTTATATCCTTATTCTATCTTCAGGCTGAAGAAACTGCTCATTTCTTGCAGGTTTATTTTCTTGGTTTTTTGGTTTCGGTGTTTTTTTGTTTGTTTTTGGTTTTTTGTTTGTTTGTTTTGTTTATTTGTTTGGTTTTTGTGCATGTGTGGGGTTTTTTGTTTGTTTTTTTCCTCTTCTCTTCCAGGCATAACTAAAAACTGTCTGGGACAGGTGTTTCTTGTTTATTTTCTTTCAGGGAAGTTACAGGAACACATCACCTGCTGCCAGATCCCTTCTGCCAATTGGGATTGGCTAACAAGGGGAAGAATTAAGCAGAATGAAAGAATAGGACCATGATAGCATTGAAAAGGGGAACAACAGGAAGAATGACATAATCACAGAACAATTAGGTTGGAAAAGGCATCTGAGACCTTTGACTGAACACCACTCTGCCAACTGGACCATGGCACTGAGTGCCACCTCCAGTCTTTCCTTAAACACCCCCAGGGATGATGACTCCACCACCTCCCTGGGTAGCCCATTTCACTGCCTAATCACCCTTTCTGTGAAGAAATTCCTCCTAATATACAACCTAAACTGCCCCTGAGGCAGCTTGAGACTGTCTTTTCATCCTGTTGTTGCCTGGGAAAAGAGCTCAACCCCCACCTGGCTACAACCTCTTGTCAGGGAGTTATAGAGAGCAATAAAGTCACCCCTGAGCCTCCCTTTCTCCAGGCTAAACATCCCAAGCTCCCTCAGCTGCTCCTCATAAGACTGGTGCTCCAGACCCTACATTAGCTCAGCTGTCCTTCTTTGGACACTCTCCAACACCTCCATGTCCTTCCTGAATTGAGGGGCTGGGAACTGGACACAGCACTTGAGGTGCAGCCTCACCAGTGCTGAGCACAGGGAGACAATCCCTGCCCTGGTCCTGCTGGCCACACTATTGCTGATACAGGCCAGGTGCCATTGGCCTTCTTGGCCACCTGGGCACACACACTGGCTGATGTTCAGTGGCTGTTGACCAGCACCTCCAAGTCCTTTTCTTCTGAGCAGCTTTCCAGACACTCTACCCACAGCAGGTAGTGCTGCACAGGGTTTTGTGGACAAAGTGTAGGACCCAGTAATTCTCTGTATTGAACCTCATACCACTGGCTTTGGGCCACTGCTTGTCCAGACCCCTCTACAGAGACTTCCTACCCCACAGCAGACTGACACTCGCACCCAACTTAGTGCTGTCTGCAAATTCACTGGATCCCCTCATCCAGATCATCAATGAACATATTAAACAGGCCTGGGCCCAACACTGATCCCTGGAGGACACCACTGCTCACTGGGCACCAATTGGATGTAGCACCATTCACCACCACTCTCTGGGCCCAGCTGTCCAGCCAGTTTTCAACCCAATGAAGAGTTTGCCTCTCCAAGCCATGGGCTGCCAGCTTTTTCAGGAGTATGCTACGGGAGACAGAGTCAAAAGCTTTCCTGAAGTCCAAGTAGACTACATCCACAACCGTCCCCTCATCTACTAGGCAGATTACCTGGTCATAAAATGAGATCAGGTTGGCAGGACCTGGCTTTCCTAAGCCATCCTGGCTGGGACTGATCCCTTGGTTGTCTTTTATGTGTCATGTGGTTGCACTCAAGATGATCTCCTTCATAACCTTGCCAGGCACTGAGGTTAGGCTGACAGGCCTGTAGTTTTCTGGATCTACCTTCTGGCCCTTCTTGTGGATGGGTGTCACATTGGCCAGCTTCCAGTCATCTGGGACCTCCCTGGTTAGCCAGGACTGATGATAAATGATGAAGAGGGACTTGGTGAGCTCTTCTGCCAGCTCCTTCATCACCCTAGGATGAGTCCAATTCAGTCCCATAGACCTGTAAGCATCTAAGTGGCATAGCAGGTCATTAACCGCTTCCTCCTGGATTACAGGGTGTCCATTCTGCTCCCTATCCCTGTCTACCAGCTCAGGAGGCCTGTTGTCCTGAGGATAACTGGTCTTACTCTTAAAGAGTAAGACAAAGAAGGTGTTAGGAAAAAAAAAAAAAAAAAAGAAAAAGGAAAAAGGAGAATGCTCTGACCAAACGACGCTGGACTGCTTAGGAGGAGAAGGAGGAGGGGAAATCTCTTAAGTGAAAATGAATAAGCAGGAGGAAAGAAACTGAACTATAACGAAGCATCAATAGCATTTCTGGAGTCCAACACCAGTCACAGCTGCAGCCTGGCCTGGATCCGGCTCCTCAGGTCCTGACACACACAGCCGCTCTTTCTGCTTTCATTACGACTTTCTGACGGGAAAAAGAGCCCGCCTTAAATCCTGCATGGAGCAGAACGAGATTACACGGCGCTCGCCCTCCTGGCGCGCCGCAGCCTGCAGGGTAACGCGATTAGCAGTGACCCAGCTAAGCCGCAGCTGTTCCCGCGCCAGCCGGGCGGCAGCAGCCAGGGAGCGGGCGAGGCAGCCGCGGGCAGGCACGGCCGAGCCCCGCAGGGCCGACCTGCCTGGGGTCTCCTCAGACTGCGGTCTCGCTCGGATCTCCCGCCAACAGCGCCCTGGGCTCACACGGACAGCGCCGGGCGCCCCGGTGCAGTTCGGGGTGGCCCCGACGTTTGGCAGTGACCTCCCCCACCCCGAGAGTGCTGCCAGGACACAGCAGCGGGTCCCCGGGCGCGCCCAGCCACGGGAATGGGCCAGAAAGGCCCGAGGAGGTCGGAACGGCCGCGCCGCTCTCTGCTTCTCCCGCCGCCCGCGGCCCCGCTTCACCTCAGCCCGGCGGGGAGCGGGGGCCGCGCCGAGGAG
>WEKY01005662.1:126381-157404 GCA_013390045.1 Picathartes gymnocephalus
GGCCCGGGGGCGCCGCCGCCCGAGTGGGGAGCGGCGAACAAAAAGAGGAAAACCGGGAGAGCGGCGGCGGCACCTCGGGGCGGGATCGACTCCTCCGGTGAGGGACTCGGGCATCCCGGGGGTCGGGGCGGCTGGGACAGAGGGAGTCCCCGGAGGTACTGCGGCACGGGGATCCCCGAGGCACGCGTGGGGGCGACCCACGACAGGAGGGAGCTGCGGGCGGGAGATCGGACTGGGGCGGCGGCTGGAGAGGGCTGAGTCGCGATGGGGGACTGGAGCTGCCGGGGTAGGCTGCGGGAGAACCGCTCGCTTGGAGAGCCCTCCGCGGGGCAAGCCGGCGAGGAAAGCCGCGGGAGGGAAGAAGGAGGGAGAGAAGCCGCCGAGAACCTGTTGGCAGCGCCGGTCCGGCGCCGTGCAGCCTCTTGTGCCTGCGTGCCCGGCCGGGTGCGGGCGCCGGCCTCGGCGGCTGCATGTACCAGGTGGCAGCGGCGAGGGGAGAAGGAGAAAGCCGGGGGGATCCCGGCCCCACGCGGGGTGGGCGGCGTGGCGGCAGGGAAGCGGAGCGGCGCAGCAAGAAGAGCCGGCCGCCACCCCCGTAACCCGCTCCCCGCAGGGTCGCCGCTTCGCTTCCCTTCCCTTCCCCCGCGGCAGGAGGCGTGGGGTGTGGCGGCGCTGACCCCAGGCCGGCCCCCGCCCGCTGTGACGGCTCCTCCCGCCCGGGCTCTTCCCCCGCCCGCTCTCACAGCCGGCCGCCGCCGCGCGCCGGAGGCGGGGGCGCCGCGCGGGGAACTGGGGGAAAGGTCGGCGCGCGGCGGCGCCCGATCACGCTTTGTTCAGGTGCCCCGCCCCGGGCTGCGCCCTGCTCGGTTCGGGCCAATGGGCGCCCAGCGCGGCTCCGGGGCAACCAATAGGGGAGGGCGGGGCGGTGCGCGCGGGGGCGGCCGGCGGGGTGCACTGAGGTGAGGGTGGCTCGCGCCCAACCGTGCGGGCGGGGCCCGCGCCTGAGCCCCGCCCACAGCCCTGCGTGAGGGCCGGGCGGGGAATGCACAGATACAAAGGTGTGTGGGGGGGTGGTGTGTATGTGTATACACGTGTATGCATAGCTCAGTTCTTGCATGTACGTGTGTGTGAGAGAGACCCCTTGAGTGCTTCCTAGAACATTTTTTGTTGCTAATACCTTTCGAAGAAAATGTGAATCAGTCCCAATGTGGTCCTTTCTCATGTGCCAAAATAAGCACAATGCTGAGGGCTGTGCGTGTCTAAAGCAAAAATAGAAGGAAGGTGGGATGGTGGAGGAAGTTTTGATTACTTTTTTGAGGTGTGTGAAGGCTTTTCTGAAGTTCTCAGACACAGCTCCTGCAATGTGGAATAACTTTAACATATTTAAGATCCAGAGTAGTTCTTTTGTCTGAGAAATTATATAATTTTCATCTGATGGCCAGATTTCCTCACTAACAACTTCATAAAAATATTACATAAATAAGAAAGAAGGCAGGAAAATAAGGTGCACCAAGTGTATTTATCTTGCATAGGTTGCCTTGCATGTTTTTAGCAATGTCTTCTTACAAGCAGCTGCAAAATACTCAACATCAGGTTTAAGGTTTCCTTTTTTTCTCTAATCAAAACAGGAGTCAGAAATGGAGATGATGACTGAAAAACAGAGAGATACGAGGTATTTCTGGAACAATACACCTGAAAAAAGTGATTATGAGGCTGTAGAAGCCCTTATTTCTATGAGTTGCAACTGGAAATCAGACTTCAAGAAACATGCAGAAATGAGACCTATAACTCCTGCATCTGACATCTCAGAAGAAAGTGAGGAGGCTTTGCTACCTGGAGCAGCAGAATTTAATGCGATACCAGCATTTGTAAGTTTTCCAATTTGTATGTGT
Source organism: Picathartes gymnocephalus (assembly GCA_013390045.1). Lineage (NCBI taxonomy): Eukaryota > Metazoa > Chordata > Aves > Passeriformes > Picathartidae > Picathartes > Picathartes gymnocephalus. Next base: position 128,274 of record WEKY01005662.1, read on the forward strand.
GTGTGCTTGTTTTTCACAATTAGTGTGGTGATGTCCTGTTAATGTCCCCCCTCACTGGGTCTCTCTCCCCTGCACAGTGCCTGACCCCTCCCTACAGCCCTTCCGACTTCGAGATGTCACAGGTGATCCATCCGCTTGGCAAGGCACTGTCCGAGGCTGCCAAGCCTCCTCTGGCTGCGCCTCACAGAGAGGCAGAGAGGTCCCCAGCAGCCAGGCCTCTGAAAGCTCGAGTGACAAGTGTTATCCGCCATACGGCCGATGCCCAGCTCTGTGATCACAAAACCTGCCCCGTGAGAACAGCCAGTGTGCTCAAATACCAGGACAGTGCTTCGAGGGAAGCAAACAGGAAGCAGAATGCCAAAGAAGAGCACTCTCTGTGCTCTGCCATGGCACCAAGTGGAGCCAGTGCTGAGACCAGCAAACTGTCGGTGGCAGAAGGAAGAACTGCAGAACCAGCTGTTGGTCCCGTGCCCTTGACAAAACCCTCAGTGAGCAGGGAGGAGTCTGTCCCTGAACCAGCAGAGCAGCCAGCGGTGGCAGCACCGCTGTCCCCTGCCCAAGGCAGCGGAGCCCCCCCTGTGCCAGTGATTTGCCAGATGGTCCCACTGCCCGCAAACAACAATGTTGTGACGGCCGTGGTGCCCAACACCACATCAAGCCAGCAGCCAGCTCTGTGTCAGCCCATGGTCTTCATGGGCACCCAGGTTCCCAAAGGTGCTGTCATGTTTGTTGTGCCCCAGCCAGTTGTGCAGGGCACGAAGGCTCCCATTGTTAGTCCAAATGGCACGAGACTCTCTCCCATTGCCCCCGCTCCTGGCTTTGTACCTTCTACAGCAAAAACCACTCTTCAGGCTGATTCTTCAAGAATAAGAAGTCACATTTGTGGCTACCCAGGATGTGGGAAAACGTACTTCAAGAGCTCCCATTTGAAGGCTCATGTCAGAACACACACAGGTTGGTCACTGTTGCTGCATGTTAAAATCTAATGTAGGAAACTGTGGTTGTATATACAGCTTGTTATAGTTGTAGCGATTACTGAATCTGTTCATGGAACAAGTTGTGGGCCAGCAATGAAATACTTTTTTTTGCCAGCACGCATTATAATGCTGCCTAATCTCTGACGGGAAGTCTCCCTGAGGGGAAGTTGACTCAGCAGTTTGTTTGTGTTGGACTCGCTTCGTGTCAGAAGGTGTTCAGTAATGCATCTGTCGAAGCAAGGCCTTACCCAACGTGGAGCATGCTTTCCAGAGTTAAAGATGCCTTATTAGGCTTCTCCTCAGGAATGCCTTTGTCAGAAGTGGGTAAAACTTGGAGATTGTTTTATGAGAGGATGTGAGAATCCACTCCAAACTATTCCTACCTTGGTTATTCTCGAGTAACTTCTCCAGCCTCAGCTCTTTACTGCAGTAGCAGAAAGAGTCCCCTGTATTTTCAGACAGGCTCACAGTGCACTACTAGAGCTCAGTTACATAAAACATCATTGCAGGCTGCGCCTCAGAGAGGAGTTTTGGGCATGCTGAGTCATCATTATCTGCAGTTTACATGGACCTGAGGGTTAAAATCAGCTGTCTTGAGATGTGAAGAGCATTTCAAACAATTTGGTTCCAGAGAATTTTTAATGTTTAACCCTTCTAACCCTTTTTTACTCTTCAACCTTTACCGATACTACTTAGCCTTGGGGATAGTGAGTCTACATGTTTAAATATTAGTATATAAACCATTTTCCACATTTTGTGTGTATAATACTTATGTATATTTTTGGCTCAGCTGCCACAGTGTAAACTTTCCTGCCAGTGAAGTTGAATCCTGCCAGTTAAGGCAGCAGTGTTTATTGCTCAGTACTCACTGGGTTTTTCCCTTTGTAATTTCTTCCCTCCTAGGAGAAAAGCCGTTTAGTTGCAGTTGGAAAGGCTGTGAGCGGAGGTTTGCACGCTCTGATGAACTGTCTCGCCACCGCAGAACGCACACCGGGGAGAAGAAATTTGCCTGCCCCATGTGCGAGCGGCGGTTCATGCGGAGTGACCACCTCACGAAGCATGCGCGTCGCCACTTGTCGGCGAAGAAGTTACCAAACTGGCAAATGGAAGTGAGCAAGCTCAATGATGTTGCCGTGCCGCCAACCTCTGCGACCGCCCAGTGAAGGGACTTGCTCTGAAGATGGTGGAATTAATTGTTGTTGCTGGGATAGGCCGGCTGAAAAAAGGCTTTTTCTCCTGGTCTGTGGTTCTCCCGCACTGGCTGCTGCCAGCAGTGCAGAGAGGCGAAGGAAGCCTGCACTCAGTCACAAAAGATGTTGCTGGGAGAACCAGTGGCTGACTGGAATAGCGGGTGTCTTTTGCACTGGTGAGGAGAGAAAGAAAGGGAAGGCTCTAGAGCAGAGCAGCCACATCGTGCCAGTTTTGAACTTTGCAAATCACTTGTGTATGCTCTAGATCCAGTCCCATGCGAGTGTTCCTGAGGGTTTGCTGCTCATGCCTGAGACCAACTCCAATTTTAGCTGTCAGTTTTCAGTAGGCGCAGACAAGAACAGTGGCAATGTACAGGCGCAGGCTTGAAAGCCCAGAACCCACCTGCGTAAGATAATCTAAATCTGCCACCTTTGCTTGGTAGGAATCTTCTCCTAACTGTTCTCCAGCCCCATCATAATCAATGATTTGGTGCCAGACTCCTGGAGATTTTAGCCACCTCCTCCTGCATGGGGTGGTTAACACACCCAGCTTTACACTGCTGTGTCCACAGGGGCTTGGGATGGGCATGCAGGGGCATTGCATGGGCAGTTGAAGGGCAGGAACATTCCCAAATCCCTATTAGCTTTGTAATGTTTTCCCAGCTGCTTTGGCAAGCTTTGTGATTGTTACAGCTGGTTATACCTGGGCATCGCATGATACTTCTGCTTTTGTGTTGCGTATGATTTCCTTTCCAACTTCTCACTGCGCTTGTCATGAGCAGATACAGGGCACCTTGAAGGCAAACTTGGTAACTGTAAACTACTCTGGTTGATGAAAGAAGAAAACCAAGAATCTTAGGCTTCTTGATTGTGTTATTCTTTGAAAAGTGGTTTATGCTAAAATTGAAATGGGTATATTATGTATTGTATTAAATTAGCAAGTTGTGATTCAAAGAGGAAAAACAAGGCAGCAAAGACACCGGCCTAGAATTTAAACCAGCTTTTGTGACAATGCATCAATTTTCACTATTTGCATTTTATCATATTATGTTGAGGACACATATCAGAAAGTGAATGGTTTGAAAATAGTGTATTAGATCTGCTTTTTGTGACTACTTTAAAGATTTGCACATTTCTTATGTTGTACTTTATACTTTGTTTACAATAAACCAATTTTCTTTAATAGAGACCTCTTTTTTTTTTTAATTCATAGCAGAACTTATCCCTTTGCAAGTAAAATAACCTCAAAATAAAATTGTCCTGACCAATAGAACACTATCTCCTAATTTTTTAATATTTTTTAAGCACTATAAAGCCCACAGGAGTGGAATTTCAAGTCTGCACTTATTACTCTGCATCTCTCTTTTGGTTTGATTTTGGGTTTTTTGTCCCAGCTCTTCATCCCCCTGCTTTTCTTCAGCACCCAAAACTAAACATGCCTATGTGGGCCTTTATGACACTGATGAAAAATATTTCCTTTTTGCCGGTGATAGCAGTGCCTTCCCCAGGAAGGAACCCGGTCGTGCTCCTGATGGCCGGGCTGTCGGGCAGAGGTGGTGGCTGCTACCCCCAGTGTGGGATCCAGGTCCCCTGTGGCCCTCCCCAGGGCCATGGGCATGTGGTGCTGGCACCGAGATGGACTCCAGGCTGGGGGTTTGCCTGCCTTGTTAAAGCTGTCCCTGCAGGAGTCCCCTGCCCGGAGGAGAGCAGGGAATTGGGGTTCTTCCCTCTCAGGGCAGAGGCCGGGCAGCCTGGCTTCTCTGCCTGCTGCCTGCTGCAGCGGTGGCCATCGGCGCTGCTCGTGTGGGCTCTTGTGCCTCCCGCTCCAGCTGCCGCGCCTGCAGGGATCCCCAGATTTCACAATCACACAGATGCTGCTGGCTCACTGCCCTTCCCTGCTGTGGGTTTGGGGCAGAGGCACTCCTTACCTTATCCTGTGTGACACAGACCCTGCATAGGGAGCACCTGAGTCATTGCCCTTCTTGTTCCAGGTGTGATATGCCATCACAGCCCAATGCAAAAGAGGCTTCTTCCCCAGCAATGTGAGAGGTGACTCCCATTCCACCATCTTGCTTCCAGATATTTCTCACTTCATGGCCATGAGATAAAATATTGTAACAGCTCTGAGTCTGAGACCTTTCCACATCTGCAAGTAGCCACTGGACTAGGAACCAGGTCCCCTCACCAGCTCTGCCTGGCACGCTGATCCTTGAATCCCGTTTTGTGCTGCAGCCCTACAGAAGAAGAGCATGATGAATGTGCCGCCTCCCCATTGGGCCCGTGTGATGGCCCTGTCGCTCTCCTCAGCAGTGCATGCAGTGGGCTTTGAAGCCCCTCTATCTCAGCATGGAGCTGAACTTAAATCTGACTTTCCAGGCGAGAACTCTCATGTTGCTGTGCAATATCAGCGGAAGAAAGTGGGTTTCCATGCCGTGGCCATTTCCACTGCCTGTGTTTTCTGAAGTAAAAGCAGCTGCTGGTGCTTTTTGTGTAGCAACCCACTCTGGAGGTATGCACGGGCTGTGCCCTGGGACCACCCGCTGGCTGCGCTGCTGGGAGGCTGCTGAGGGAAGCCTGTTTCTGGCATACTGTGAGCTAAATAAAATACAGCTTCTCCCTCTACATATAGAACTTAACAGCAGGAAGTGCATTTCTGGCCAGTTCCAGCTGAAGACAGTCATAGCTGTGAATTTACCTCATGCCATTTTTAAAGCTTAACTGTGAAAGCCAGCTGGAAACTACATCAGCTATTTTGGGGTTTAATCCAAGGCTAACCTGAAAAATGTAGTTGAAAGGGCATTATTAGACACCTTTTCAATGCTAACTTTATTGTGCAATCAAATTTGGCTGCATAGTAGGAAGCTTGATTTTTACGAATTTTCTACAGATTGCTGTAAATAATTAGAACCTCCTTATTCTTGTATGTAAAACAAAGGCACACCTCGCATTTTTTCCTTCTGTTTGGGTTCAATGATGAAGCCAAACAGAACTGCAAACCAAGACACTCTCAATAACCCCTACAATTAGTACTTGGATGCCAATACTGGCTGGCACTGGCTGTGGCAGCGCTTGCCAGGGTCATCACTGCTGTCATTTGCTGTGCAGACACCTGGCTCTGGGGAGTTGATCCGAAGGGATCCAAGAGATAGCATATATTCTTGATAAAAGATTTGGTAAGTATCTATAAACTCTCCAGCTTGCTGCTTTGCATTGCACTCTGAAGTGATGCACACACATAAAAGTTGATGCTGCAGTGCTGACATCGATTACAGGAGCTGGAGTGAGACACTCGGCTTGCAGTAGGGGTGTCACAACAAATTGTCCTAGGAAAGGAGGGAGCTAGCCTCTGTGCCCAAAGCAAAGCAATACCACCCCACGCTTGGTGTGCCTCCCTTGGCACTGGGGGAGAGCAGGAGAGGGAGGCTGTGGGTGCCTGCCTGCCCTGGGTGTGGTACAGGCAGCTCCTTCCGGCTACAGGACCGGCATCAGCAGGATGGGTTAGGGGGCTCGAGGTCTGGTTATCCCACCCAAACGGATCAGCAGTAGGGAACTGTGGTGCCAGGGCACCCTGCGTATGTCCTGAACACTCTGAGAGTGTTCAGGGATTCTAATCTCTAGAGAGGATGGAGAGAAGGCTAGAAAAAGCAAGCATTTTTCCTTGTGGTTTGGAAAAGAATGATTTCCATTACAGCAGGAGTATTTGTGGGAGGCTTAGATGCTCTGTGGGTGAACTAATATGTATTTTAAAAGAAGGGGGGTCCTGAGCTGGGTCAGCTTTTCTGGAGCCACAGATGCAGCTGAGACAAGAACCAGGGCAGCCTGTCTACCCATCCCGCCTGGTGAGTGCGGCTTTCTGAGGTTTTTCCTCCTCAGCTTTACCATTCAGCAGTGCTATTTCAAGACACCCTTGACCAACCAGTCCTGCCATCCTGGCACAGGGTGTCTTGAGCCTCTGTGCCAGGGTGGGTGCACAGTGCAGATGTGACCTGTGCCCAGAGAGCTGAAAAGAAGGACTTTATCGTCAGCTGGCCTGAGACTTGCATACCACAAGCAGCGACATCAGGTATTCCCTTGGCAGTTCCCCACTTTTACTGTAAATGGATGATTCATTTGTCTGCTTTGGCAACAAACTTGGATAACCAAGGAAACAATCTGTCAGAAAAGCTGGAGCACAAAATCAGGTCAAGAGAAATGCTGAATGAATATGTGCATTATGGGCTCAAGCTTCTAGTTCTGTATCACAAATTTTCTGCAGGAAACTTTGCTTCTCCTGGAACATGTGGTCGGGGAGGGTAATATTCAGCTAGAACAATTGGGTTTGGGTGTTACAATGTAATTTAACATGTCACACAGAGCTTTCATGTGTAGGAATATGGGGTACTGGACTACTTTCTGTTGTGCCTAAAAGAAAATGTGATACTTTGGCAGTAAGAGAACAAGAGCAAAACACATCTTGAGCTATCTCGTTATATTCATGAGAAGACAGGAGATAAACTTGCTAACTCACTTCCTGTGCTGTGATATAAATCAGGTAATCATCATATAAAAATGCATTAAATAATTCAGAAGCTTCTTTAGGATAACACAGTTTTGATGAAACTTCATACTTGAGTGTGTAATCTATTCTGAAAGTCAAAGTAGTTGTCTGAGGAAAAAAAAATTTTGCTGTTACCATGACTTCATTTCAATTACTCGGAAGGTTTTGGTAGATGTCAAGGTACTTGCACAGCAACAACTTCCCAAAAAAATGGACGCAGCCATGGTGGGGACTGGCCATGAGCTAACAGCTGTGGAGAGGCACAAGCACGCCCTGCCTCAGCTAAATATTCCCCAGAGCCACAGCAAAACTTGACTGGCTTTGAATACCTAGGACACAGAGAGTCTCCTCTCTACCCAGCTCATCTCCTGACTTCTTCCAACACATGCAAGAGGATCTGACATTTGTCAGACCTATCATTTAAAAACAAACGAACAAACAAACAAAAAAACTCTTCGCAAACTTCTCTTTATTGCCATCTGGGCTGAATTCCATTCAGTTGTCATTGTTTAATGGTGAAGGCTGGGATCTTCTCAGGGATAGTCAGGAAACTGGCATGGGGTACTTACTGTGAACAACAACCTCAGGCAGTTTAAACCCTTCTGCATGGGAAACACAGCCTTTAATGTTTAATTGCCTGGAAAGGAAGTCACTTGAAAAGAGCAACCCTCACCTCCCCTAAATGAAAAGAGAAAGTATTGCACACGACCTGAGTGGAATTAAAGAAAATACAGGATACAGAGAGTACCTTAATGGCCTAAAATGCAGGGTTATCAGAACATTAAGGAAACTCCCATTCAGCAAACAATGAAGCAAGTCCCCTGACCACCCATCAGCCATGATGTAACATTGCCAGTCGCTGCACACCAGAGGAGCAGCTGCTAACTAAAAAGCCATTTAGGAGCCACAGCATAACAAGAGGACAGAGCAGCCATCTTCAAACAAGCTATGCAATCAGCTCCATGAAGACAGAACCCTTGAGCAGCTGTAATCAGTATTCCTCAGGTAATCCTGACTGAGTCAGTAGGGACTGCAAATGAAGAAGTGAGGGCTAGGAAAACCAAAGGGATTCCCCTGTTTGCAGCTGTGTGTGTTGCGCTGCTGCTGGCGTCTGGTTGCTATGCAGGTTTAGGGAGTAGTTGCCTTTAAGGCTCTAGGTTGGGCATAAGTGGTTTTATTTCCTTTTCCTATCCCCACCATTGCCTGCCCTCACAGTGCCATGCAGGTGCTCTGAGATGTCAGGCTTCCTGCCTTCCTGGAGGTGAGAGCACCTGTTCCTACCTGCAAGTGGCTGCACGCTGTCCTAGGAAGAGGGGCTCCCCCCATCCTTGGGCTGTGGGGCACCTTACCAGGAACTCCCACCACAGGGAATTAGGTTTCCCACCGGTACCACATCCGTTCTACCTGCAGGTGACAGTCACCCTGTCACCCCACCTGCTGGCACCACTCTGCTCCTGCTTCTTCACCAGCTTCTGCAGCCCAGAGCAGAGCTTGGGGAATGGGAAGCCAGAAGCAGCCCTGCTGCGTGGCAGCCTTTGCTGGGGGCACTGGAGCAGCTTGAACTTCACATTGATGCTGCTGGCTGCATCTCTCACTGGCCCTGACCTTCCCTTCCAGCACCAGCCCTCACCAAACCCCCAGCCCAGCTTGGCAGCAACCCAAAACGGGGGGCTCTTCTTCTCCTGAGGCCTGGGAGGTGTTCGTGTCTTTGAGTCCCCATCTCCTCACCTGGCTGCAGCTGAGGTGACCCAGGAGCTTCCCATGCTGCCAGCAAAGCTGATGGCTGCTCAGAAAGGTGTTGTGGTCACCTCCATGTCCTTTTGCTAGGAAACCATGCTGGCAAAAGAGTCATGCAATTTTTTGAAATAAAGGGGAAACTGTGGCATCCCTGTGAAATTCTCAATGCAGTACACGAGTCAAAAATGCCAGTCATTGAACTAAGGAAGAGAAAGAAATTGTTACCGTCTGGAAGTACCCAGAGGGCAGCAGGGCGGGCAGAAAGGAGGAGCACTTACAGACTGGCTGGCCTAGATAGGCATCTATATTGCTCTGCCTTGCACTGATTCATCCTAACATGAACCTCCCAGCCATGGGACAGCAGGAATTATTTCAGGTCTTCCGTATGAAGTGGTCAGTTGTTAATCTGCAGCTGGGGGGACTTTTTCTTCTTTTTTTTTCCATTTAAGCAAGGGACTTTTCAATGCTCTATTTAAGTGAAGCAACAAGTATGATGAGTCGATGATGAGTCACCAGGCCAGGAAAAAAGCTGTAGGAAGGCTGGACTATTTATAAAATGTAAAAGAAAGAAAGGAAATACATTCTAGATGCAGTTAGATCTGGACGGTGACTTCAACTTCTCTTGTGGGATAGCATATTCCCAGGCGCCAGACGGCAAACCTTCCGGGAGGGAGGGGAAGGGCTGGCAGGGCGTGCACGGGTTTTCTGAGAGGATTCATTGGCGCTGCAGCGAGCGAGGCGCTCCGCAGAACTGCCGCTTGTCTCCGGAGAGCTCCGCAGTGTCCTCCGAGGGGGACGGTCGGGCAGGCAGGCTGCCCCTGATCCACCGGAGGGAAGGTCGGGCAGGCAGGCTGCCCCTGATCCATCGGAGGGGAGGTCGGGCAGCCCGGCTCTCCACCGTCAGGCACAAGCGAGGGCTGCGTGTGCCGAGGCGGCTCCTGGCGAGCACGGTCCGGTACCCCCGTGTGAGTCACCGCTGTGGCGGAGGAGGCTGGAGGGGATTCCTCTTCTTCCTCCTCCTCTTCCTCCTCCTCCTCTGCCGGGAGGCACCGGGCTCTGAGCCGGAAACCTCTGTGTAGTTCAGCCGCTACAGCTCGGCTCGTCAGCTCACACCACCGTACCACAGGGAGGGATGCGAAGGTGCCACGGGAAGAAAAACCAAACAGAAGAGCTCTTTGGCAATAATTGTGCAGTGTTGGCACGGCTGGCAAGGGCATTACTGAGTGTGCAAACTGGCCTAGGTGATGCCGCGGACGGGAGATCCACTGCCTGACGCGGGGCTGGGGCAGCGGAAAGCAACGAGAGCTTCATCTCCGCCACCACTGCCCGAGCTGTCGCCAAGGGCGCATGAAAGCAACGTGGCATGGCCTCCTCATACAGCAGATATTTGTGTATAATATACACATTCCGAGGCATTTTGACACTTAAATTCTGGATAATTGTAGCCGCTCTGGAGTACAGTTGGGCAGGGTCGGAGGGAAGGACCTATAGCTGGGAGGCAAAGAGAATCCGAGGGCTTGAAAGTCCTGCTTGCAGAACCAGATCAGTACCTGTGGGCAGGGGTTAGACTGCACGAACACCTCATGTTTTGGGTGCAGAGGGGTTCTCAGCACGGGTCTGTTGGGTGGCTGACACAGCTTTGTCCTCACATCCCTGCCCTGTGCTCACATCATCCCTACTTCTGGCACTGTGTCAAAATCCAAAAGGCTGTCACAAAACCATGTCATGGCACAGTCAAACAGGTGCTTAAACAGGACAGGAGGACTAGAAGGTGATGAGCTTTCTTTATCGCTTTAGACATGGATTATGTGCTGGTGGCTTGATCCAGCATTCACAGTTCTGATCCAAGACATGGCTTGGTGCTGATATTCATCATGTCCCAGTTTGTGGGACACCTGCATGCCTAATGAGATTAACATCTTTAGGAGTTTATTTAGGCTCTAGTTTCATACAGCACTGGATCTGGGGAAGAAGGAGGACAGATCTTGCGTGCTTATGTGACAATGTCTCTTGACTGAGTGCACACAAGGTGAAAATATGGTCAGTACTATTTGCACATCCCCTCAGGCTTTGAAGAAGCATAGGCAGCAGCAGTGCAGTGAGTGAGTAGTGTGAGCTTCATGGCAGCTCCTCACCTCGTGCATCTTTAAGGAAACCATGCAAATCAGCATGTTTCTAAGGGGAAATCAAAGTGATGCCTTACTGGGGAAAGCTAGTTTTGTTTGCTATAGTTAAGAAAGTTGTCTGCCTTTTTTAGCCAAAGCCTTTAAGGAAAAAAAAAGAGGAACCCAATTTGACGTACTTACAGTATTTTTGGTGTTAGTAGGTAACAAGAAAAAACAAAGAAATGTGTTCCTGGGAGGCTATTTCAGTGGCTCTTAGTACCATCATCAATAGAAGCTTTGCAACAAAGTATTAACAGATTTAATTTTTCAGTGCTGCTGCTAGGGAGGAGGAGAATTCCTCAGCAGTATAACAGGGCTGTCTTGGGTTCATCACATCATGTCCAAAAATACAGACCCTACCTCCTTAAAGAACGTCAGCCTAGGTTGGAGGCCATTTCAACACTAAAGCAAACTTTTAATTGACCTGCAAGCTGTTGTTTTCTTAAATCACTTAAAGAAAAATTATTTTTTATTACTTACTCCTGCAGTGGGGAACTGCTCTGGTTTATTTCTGTGTGTTGCTAATCCCATTGGTTGGCTCAAATAGGCTGTAAATAAACCATTTCTTTTGCCTGCATAGTTGCAGCACGCAGGCTGTGTTAGCTCAGAGCTCTTGGGAAGGCACTGCCTTACTCCACAGAGGCTCAGCAGGGCTTGCAGGGTCTGGCAGCTTCAAAGCAGGTTTCAGAAGTTACAGTATCTGCTGCTTCAGTTCAGTGCTGGCAGGACAGCCCGTGGTGGTTGCGTCTGCAGGCTGGAGACACCTCTCAGTGCCAGTATTTGAATGGCTGTATCTGCTTCTGGGTGTCTTTCTCCTGGACTCTCACCTTCCTGTCTGGAGCTCTGAGCCTTTGGTATATAGATACTCTGTAAAAACTTTGGTTCTTGTCTTATTGGTGCCCAGCTGGATGTGCTTGGCAGAGGTGATTGATTACCTGTGCTGTGTTGGAGGGGAGTCAGGAGGGCCAAGCATCACTTGGGCTCAAGGGCAAAGGGTGGTTTTTGCTTCCCTTCTTTTTCCCTCTGCTGGATGTTGATTGACTGGGGAAAGGGAGCTGCACTTTGCCCTCCCCACTCTGAGCCTCTGAATTAGCAAGGATGGTATTGGTACCTCAGAAGTGGGGCTTGGGGAGGAGGAGAAAAGCAGGCAGGAAGAGCAGAGGTTTGGGGCCACCCCCGCACCCACCTGCACCAGGAACCACAGCTGAGGCCCTGCCACTGGAGAGTGTAATTAATGCACGTGTAACAGGAACACTTGGCAACCCCGAGTACTGATTGCAGTGTAATTTCAGGGCTGGTTTTGACATCACAAGGCTCTCTCTAAGTGTCACTGAAGTCAAATAAATTGTTGCTGTTAATTAACCCTTTGGCCTCTTGGCCCCTTTTTTCACTGGAACTTTTTGTTTACACACTTTTTTTCTTCTCCTTTCAAGTTTTCCTTGTTGCTGCCTACTTTTTTCTCTCTGTAATGTGTATTGAGCAAATTTAATTTCCTATCCTCTCCACAGGTGCTTTGCCACCATTGTAATCTGTCCCCAGCTTTGTGGGTGCACAAGTGGAAGTGGGATGCTTTGATACGCTAGGTTGGATTTTAAAGTTTTGACAAACACTGATATTTCCCATGGCAACAAGCTCCATATGATAGCACAAACCTTGCTCTTGCAGAAAAAAATGCAGTTCTGCAGTGTCAGCTGCTTTCTGTTTAATTGCAGATGAGATATGAAATGGGGTTCTGGGGCTTGGGTAGAACGGGGGGAGCCCCAGGGGTATGCTGGATACAACAAAATTAACCACACAAATGTACTGGATGTGGCCTGAAAGTCTGCAAGATGAAGAGTCTCTGGCTTTTGCTAGGACAGTAGTTGGTGCAAAAACCTGTTCCAGAAAGTCCCCCTTGGTCTGGCACCCTTCTGGATCCCCCAGGCGACAGGCACTGCTGCCCCCAAAGCACGTGCCAGTGTGTTCCGGATCGGGGCCTTGCTGCCTGACATGCTGACATATTAAACTGAACACTCGTCTGACAAGGCATTTCCAAGGCAGCCCAGGACATGCCACCATGGAGCCAGCTGGGCTCACCCAGCTGCTGCCCGGCTCTCTGGCCTTGGTTTGACTCCTGGCTGACCAGGCTTGGAAATTCAACTATGCCATGCTATTTCCTTTGCATCAAATTTCTAAGGACATCTTGGAAAACCCTCCTGATCCTGAGGCCACAAGAAGAAAATTAAATCTGGGTTGGAGTTCCTTTAAGCTCTCCCTTTTTATACTTGCAGCATACCAGAGCCAGGACTGAGCTACCTTGTGTTTCAGTGTTTCAGAGAGAAACATACAGCAGTGTGTTTGTGTGTACCCACTTTTTTTTCCTAAGAATGCCCAAAATTGTTTATTCCTGATATTTTATTCTGAACCAACACTTATACAACTGGTTGTTGAGAGGTTCCTGAAAGGTACAGCTTTCCTACATGACGGTGTAGGACGCATCACGTGTCTTCTAAGGCCTCATAAACCTGCCTGAGCAGGGGGAGCATGTCACAGGGACTGCCAAGGTTTGAGCAACAGGGGAGGCCTTCTGGAAGGAGGCAGCAGTCAGGGAAAGGCTGTTGCAAAAGGACCACTTTGTTCCATCGGGCAACGCCTCTGCCGTGAGTCGTGGGCACTGGGTGGTGGTGGCTTGACACAGCAGCCCCCAGCCCCAGCTCCACAGCTCTTCTGGCCACTGTGGTGCAGCAAATGGAGTTACAGGAGGAGGAGGAGGTCACAGGGAGCTGCTGGGGGTGCCAGGGGGTCTTCTTGTGGTGCAGGAGGTTTGCTGCCCCAAAGAGGGACTGGAGGAAGACTGGAGAGTGAGAGGCTGGGGTGGGAATTGCAGTGGGTCCCTGAGGGAGCACAGGGTATGGGTAGGGCAGGGTGTCTCCAGGCATGGTGATAGTTTGGGGTTGTGGCTCATGGGGTTCAAAAATATGCTACCCTAGGACTATGCAAAGCATAAAAACGGTAGAAATGACAAATTTAGTTGTAGCTCTGCTTCCCTCTCTAATTAGGACATTTTTTAATGAGCTTCCCACCAAAAAATAAGCCCAAGTAATGTTTTCCTTTTGCTGTTTTCTTCCCGTTCTCAAGTGCAGTGTGTTGGCATTCCCCACACATTCCTCTCGTTGAGTCAGTCCCCGGGGAGAGAGAGCAGGCCAGGGCCTGGCCAGGGCGGGGGCTGCAGCGTCTCCAGCTCGGCAGCACCGAGGTGCAGCTGCCCTGTCCGTGGCCAGCAGAGGCCAAGGCCGGTGCCGCGGTGCAGGGTGGCACTTCAGTGCTGTCACCCTCCCTGCTCCTGCCTGCCACACGCTCCAGAATGAAGTGTAGGGAGGAATCCTTGTTCAGAGGCTGTTTTTCTTGTAGCTGTTCTTCCTTTTTCCCCTTTCAGAGTTACGAAATCAAGGGCATGAACTCTTCCAGCAGGGATCTGAGACCCTTTGACAGGAACATTGCATGTCCTTGGCACAGGGAATGATGGGGAACAAGGGGTGCATATGCCTGTCAAGAAGGAAGCAGAGACCAGCAAAAGCCGCAGAAGCTTCTTTTCTGCTGTCGCTGAGCTGGGAAAGCTGTTGCCTGTAGCTCCTGTAACATCGCCTGCAACCTCCTTTGAGGCAAGCCCTGCAGGACCTGCAGAACTGCAGCTGGGAGTGTCATCTTGGCAATGTCTTCTCTATTGTTTTTTTCTTTTTTCCCATCCCGAGGTAATTTATTTCCCCTTCTTCCAGGTCATCCTAAAATTAAGCAAACAGGGGCTGAGAGGGGTTTTGTAACACACAACATCCATGCAAAGCAGTCTGTGCCGCCAAGGCTTTGCTCCCCATCCCTGCTGGAACTGCCTCTGCCTGCGTTAGTGCCCAGGAGCCACTGTGGTGAGACAGAACAGCGTTTGGCCCGTCCTGCACAGAAAGGGCCTCCCCAGGGCTCAGAACTCCTCCTGCCCGCGACTGAGCCAGGGTGAAGGCGGACACCCCTCCCCTCCTGCTTGCCATATGACCGCCCGTTTTGCAATTCAGGAGAAAAACAGAGAAAACCTGCTTTTATTAATTTTTATTTTGGCATTAGAAAGGCAAATTGCTGTTCTCAGCAAATTGGACTGATCTGATTAAATTCTAAGTGGTTCCTACGCTAATGGCAGCCCTTCAGGTAACTTGGTAGCAAGCCAAAAAAAATACTGCTTTACTGAGAAATATGGGAGGTTTATTTTTCAGTTCCTGTAGCTGCTCTAAGAATTTATTTATTTATTTATTTATTTATTTATTTTCAAACAAACCAACCAACCAAGCAAGCCAAAGAAACAAAAGCCCCACCCCCCTTTTCTGAATCTGAATATAATGATTTGGAAAAGAAGCCACAAACTGTGAACTCCCCCATCCGAAGACCTTGGTGTCTGGGACGTGGACACGGCATTTTGGAAAGAAGGTCACTATGTTTCATGAAATGGGTTTTTAATTAGTCAAAGCTGACAAAAAGTCTCCAGGCTGATTCTTACCATTCTCCTGGTGTTTCCAAGGGCATTTAGGGGATCATATATACAATAAGAGCCTTTAGGAAAGTTTGTAACAAAGGAAGTTTCTAAGCTATGGTTGGCCTCCAGAGGTATGAAGAGCACTGGTAAATATATGGAAACTAGATTTCAGGAAGTTAGTTCTCTAGGAAAGTCTGTGCTAGTAAAAGATGGAAACAGAGAACTTCACACAATGACATTGTTTTCCCTGCCGTTGCACTGTTGGAACAAATTTAAGCCAGCACATAAGCAGCAGGAGGGTGTTCAGCAAGTGCTGCCACCTGTGGGGACGTGGGTACCTCCAGAGCAACCCCACAGCAAGGGCTGCCCCTCTCCCAGTGTACAGCCCAGGTCGCTCACTTGCTGTTTGCAGCTCCTGATGCTGAGCCTGAGGATGGTCAGGCAGTAGCACAGGTTGCCCAGAGACATTCTGGATGCTCCATTACTGGAAGTGTTTAAGGCCATGTGGGACAGGGCCCTAAGCAACCTGATCTAGGGTGGCATTACTGCCCATGGCAGTGGGGTTGGGACCAGATGAACTTAAAGTTCCTCTTCCCCAAACCATTCTGTGGTTTTTCAGCAGGAACTGGTGTGGGGACATGCTGGCCCCAGTGTCAGGCACTTGGGATCTGAGCTGACTGGGCTAGGTCAGTGGTGAGCAGCATGGGGGACAGTCACATCCTGCCCAGGGAGAGAGCCTGGAACATTCTTCTGTGCCTGCCTGGACTCCCATGGATTGGATTGCCCAGGTAAATGCCAGAGCTGCTGGAGCAGCAACAAGGGGGACAAGCTTTTTCTTTCCCGACTTTGGTCACTGCACCCTTGGAAAGGCCAGCTTTGGATGGTGGGAGTGAACCCAACTCCTCAGCCACAACACCCTCCTGAGCATCTGGTGTAGATGCTCCTAGAAGGCAAACACAGGAGAGATGCTCACCCACGCCTGTGGTCAGGAAGACTTTGCCCATTCCCTGCTGTGGGCTTTTCTTGCCCAGCTCTGCCTTTCCTGCCACGGAGAAGAATTGCTCAAGGCTTGCCCACTGTCAGCTGTTGCCTGGGGGGCTTTCCTGACAAGTGGTCCTTTTGGAGCAGGAGGTGGCCTAGGACCAAATCTACAGCCTCCTCTGTCTGTGATATTGAGAAGCTGCTGCAGAAAGAGCCCTGTCAGCACCTGCAGCAGAGCTTTGGAGAGAAAATGACTTTGGCTGGCTGCGGTCAGTGCTCAGCAGAGGCTGAAAGAGCCTCTCCAAGAATTTCAGCCCTGTCCAAGACATCTTCAAATCCTGGGAGAGCTGAGCTGGGAGCAGAGCGCCACAAACGATAGTGCTTCTAAGCAAACACTGGAGTTGGTGGTGAAGCTGTGGTGAACGTGGTGCTCCCTGACACATGGATGCCCTCAGTGTACTGAGCGCGCACGTCGCTGCCGCGTGGGCAGCTGCCTTCAGCCTACTGCAAAGCCTGCTGTGCAGGAATTGGAGCCAGGTGCAGCAGTGGCCCAGGCAAAAGACAATTTTTTTTCCCTTTTAGGCCTGTAAACTAAACAGAAAATAACTGTGTGCTGCAGATGTTTTTAAATGCTTCTTTTCTGTAAATACACCTGCATCCAAGATCCAAACTGCAGCTTCTCTGTGCCGAGTAGTGCACGAACAGCACCTGCTGCCCTTCTGTACCAGGGGTGAATGTCCTAAAATAAACAAGCAAAAAAGAGGGGAAGAGAAAAAGTTTGATCAAAAGGAATGTCAGTTGATAAAGTAACAAATCCATTTGCTCACGTAACTTTTACAACCTCTTAGAACTGTGGCCAAAAATTGAGCAATTCCCTTACTTCTCTTTGATGCCAAGTGCCTTTCAGTCTGCACTACCTATATTAGCTCATATGAAACTCTTTTGCTACTACCTGTCGATTTTAAAGCCCAACTATCCTGGTGTTTTAAATTTGAATTGCTGTGGCATTTAATGGTGGAAAACACAGTGAATTACTGTGGCTGGTGGAAAACACGAGCCTGTGCACCTTGCTTTGGTTCTTTATTTTTCTTTATTTGGAAATGTTAGGTTTATTTCTTTGTCCAGTCAATGACACTGGTGGTGGTCACCTTTATTTCAGCTGAAATGTGTCTTAAAACTTGCTGGAGAGTCTATTTGGAAGCCTGAGTCACTTCTCCTCTTGGGTTCTCTGAATGCCACCTGCCCCAGCCTGGTGTCCCTATCCCAGCCGGAGGTGACACGAGTCCAGGCTTATCTGGTCAGGAGAAACCAGCCTTATGTGGTCCACATGGATGGATTTGTAATCATGTGCCCTCTGTCCTCAGCACTTCATGGAGTTAAAATGTCTCACTGCAGCTGCTGTGAAGGTTGGAGAAGACCCTTCAGGCTGGCTTGGGCTCCTTTGTGTGAGGCTGGGCACACCTTTGCATGCATTTACGTCCCTTCCATAGACATCATGTAGGAACAAAAGAACAGGTGGGGTATGTGCAAAAGGATATACCAGCACTTCCTATAAAAATGCTAATGCTGCCTCAGGTCTCTTGAGGGTGTTCAGTGATGTGCAATAAATTGCTTTTATATGGCTTTGTGAGCAGTTGTGAATTTAACACTGTTTTCAAGGAGCAAGAAGTGTCTCTATAATCACAGTTGAAGAGATGGAGTAAAAACTATTTCAGCAAGCAAACATAAAAATATCTGGCCTTTACCTTTTGAATCTTCTTGATAATGTTTGAAATCCAGTTAAACCTCTATACCCAGGAGAAAACTAGCACAAATAATGTCAGAGAGATTGATGCTAATGCTAAGCAAGGGACAGAGCCTCTGGCTCTTCAAACACATTCACTTACCTTTCCTCCTGTAAAAATCAAAGGAATATTCTAAAAATGTTAGATTATTAGCGGCCAGCTCATTTCCCTACTTGTGATTTGTTATACTCTGCTCCAGTATAATAAATGTAAGTGATGAGCTGCTGTTTCTGGCAGATCTCATGGGCCTTCCCACATGAATCATTGAAAGCAAACTGAACTTCATCTCTAATTCAAAGAGGCCGATGGGTAGAAAGCTGTTAATAGGTCAGAAAGAATAAGCTGAGGTCTAGAAAGGCACCTGAATTTAAGTGGAAAGTCTGGGCTTCCCTGAGGGGAAACAAAGTGGATGAGAAGGGGAGGTGCTGCAGAAGGTTGCTCTTCCAAGCCAGCTCCCATGATGGGATAGATGAAGTCAGGTCTCTGGGGTGCTACCAGGAGAGATCCCCAGCCTCAGATTTACATCTCTCCAAAACATGGATGAGCCTGAACTGACCCAATATTGCTGGAAGAAAAGAGCTGAGGGACCAAAATTCAAATCCTGGGGAAACCAGAAGATTTCTTGGAACACTACAAGATATATTCAAGTGATTTAAAAATAAAGAACCGATTAAGCTTTCTTGTATGGAAATACCTGTTGTGCAAGAATGTGAGTGTTTAACAGGTAATTTCATTTATTTCTGATTTGAAAGACAAAATTTCTCTTACAGAGTACAAAATGTGCTGGGATTTGAGCTACTGATAGGCAGGGCAGGTACGGGAGCTCCTTCCTACACCCTGTGGTGAGACTTCCCCTGGATGCTCTGTAGAAGCTAATGAGCCTTTCAGACTAGCAGGAACATCAGGCCATCTGTTCAGCACACTGTGCTTCAGACCATTACATGTCAGCTGACTATCCTTGAGTTGAGCTAAATCTTGGGCTCTACCCCAGTTTTGTTGAGAGGAATCTAGTACTGCCATGACACACCATCAGCAGAGGGAAATGCCAACAAGACTTTTGGCACGTCAGCCATATTCCAAAGCCTGTGTCTCTCCCTGTTTTGGGGGCAGACTATTTGTGTAGCCATGCCCACTCTTCTCCTGTTTGCATTGCTCCAAAGTCAGCTTTCCTCCTAACATGCAGTTTAACGCTCTTACTTTAAATTTGTCCCTCACTCTCCTTCCTTCTGATTCCTTCTGATGTTGTTTGGAACCTCTACTCTTTCCTCCTTTAATATTTTGTCCATGTTTTTTTTTTACTCAGATGAAGTACAGCACTCTCTGTACCATATTGTGCTGAGGGTCAGACATATAAGCCTTCTGCCAAAACAATTAGGCACTGAACACGGTTCTCAGGTAGTCTAAGGATGCAGCATCTCCCAACACAATGATTCCAATGTCCTCAAGCCCATGCTTAGCTTGTCTATGGGAATTCTTATCTGAATTTTTTTTCTGACACCATTGGCCAACCCTATCCTTGTTCTGTTAGTAAAATTCCCAAAGAGATGGGCAGAAAACCAGAAAGATCCCAGCACTGTCCATGGGTGTCACTGCTCCTCATTCTGGGTGACTTCTGCCTCCAGCAGCTGTGGACATGGCCCAGCAGAGACCCAGGGTACTCCTGGCACAGAGCAGGGGCCACAATGATCTGGCTGCAAACAAGGTGCAGCTTTTGCTTCAGGGTCACCAGCATTCAGGGGACAGGCTGTGACTGACCAATTCCTATCACCTAGGCTGTTAGAGGGCAAGTTTTGGTTGTGCTGGCTGCTGCTGCTGACACCGTCAGGCAAGGCATCCCTCTGTTCCCCAGCCCCGTGGTCCTCCATGAGTTCATTTTTAAATGGTCTCTTTTAGGCCAGATTTTACCTGGCATCTAAATTTTACCATCTTGTGGCTGAAGCCAAGCCCTGCTGCATCGGCTTTCCTGCTCCCTGGCAGCACATGGCACCTGAGGGTACAGGGATGGGGCTCAGCAGTGGGTGTGCAGCCCTGGTGAGCCGTGCGTGTGCGCGTGTGTGTTTTCTCTCATACTGCTCCAGGGTTTATGCAAAATGAAACAAGTGTGGCCAAACATCTGGCTGCATCCCAGCCAGGGTGCCCCGTGTGCTGTGGTTCCCAGAAGCACAGGGTAGCAGCAAGACCTGCATTGGCTTTTGGCTCAGTCCTCTCCATTTGTTGTCAGGGTGATGGAGCACCTCTTTAGGGGTTTGCCTGTGCTTTGGAAAATTCCCCCCAAACACAGGTGGCACATTTGCCCTCACTAGATCCGCTCTGCAAGGGCTCTGGGTGCATGTGGTGGGACTGAGGTGGTTAATCCCACTTCCACAGCAGGCTGCAGGCACCCTGGGAGAAGAACAGGGTCCTGGTGTGGATGTTCAACCCTGCAGCTGCACAAAGGGGGTACCCAGGAGCAGGAAACTTGTTCTCCTCGCTAATGTCCTTGGGTGAAAGAGCCAAGGACAAGTGCTGAAAGAGCTCAGCACCGAGAGTGCAAAACTTGCATCCCTGCACTGTGCCTGCCTGGGAGCCTGGAGGACAAAAGCCAGTTTCCAGGAGCTCCCATGAAGACAGGGCTCAAGCTGCAGGCAGCAGGACCCCTGGCTCCAGGGACCCCAGGCAGCCTGTGCAAAGCACTGCTGGGAGCCAGCAGGATGCCCAGCCCCCAGGGTCACAGTCTGGCCACTGTTTACTGACCTATTTACGGCTTCTCCCTCCGTGTGCGCAGTAATCCTCTGCCGTGTCAGGGCTTGCTTTTCCTCTGCTCTCCAAAAGAAGCAAGCACATATAAATGGCTGAACAGTACTACAGTACCAGCATTGCTCCTGCTCCTTTAGTAGCTACCCTGGAGAGTAAACAGTGAGTGCTTCCTCCAGGTTGTTTCCGTGCTTTAATCCAATATGAAGTGTCATTCTCTGTGCACACTTTGCATACCTCTCCTAGATGAAACCTACCATATTGTCATGGAGTCAGCTGCACAACATTTGAAATGTCATCAAGCTAACTGGGCACCCAGTCCAGACTGGACGGCTTGGAGTTTATGTAGGTCAGTCCCTTGGGCTATTTTTAAATATTGGGGTGAAGATTACATTACACTGGTGTGCTACCATCTGTAAATCTCTCTGGGTGCCAGCCCTGGATTTCAAACTAAGTTGCTGGCTCTCCAGGCACACCAAGCAGCCAAGAATGGGTGGGGACCTGGTCAGAGAAAGTGGGATTTTGACACTTTCCCCAAGATGATAGAATTTTCCTCTTAACTCTGTGTGATGACACTCACTCCTGGGCACGTAAATATCTCTGTGTTTCTCCAAGGGCGTTAACTGTGTAAGTGTTCACAGTAATGGTGGAGTGCTGTTGTTGTCCAGAGAATTTAGTGGGAATAGAAAGTGCTCAAGACAGGGCATAGAGTGGGCCCCAAGTGCTGGAATTTTAATTTATTCATCTCTTTTCAATGTCCTGGAGCCTTACTGAATTTGCAGTCAGTAAAACCTCAGCAAGGCTACATGACTTTTAGCTGCTACATTTAGCTGTTAGTGCCTGCTACAGTGTGCTGGTTTCAGTCCTTTTCTTCTGCTGCCTCTCTACCAAAAGATGCTCACTGATTTTAATTATTTATCTTCATGAGGTCCTTATGCCAAACTTGTTCTCAACTTCAGATCTCCTACCCCAGTTATCTCTTCTGCATCCTGCAGATTCTGCTCGTATTTAAACATTTCTAGCAGGTTGCCAGAAGAGAGGGAAAGACCAAGACACAGAGCAATGGTAGTCACAGCTTAGCACTGCTGTTGCAGCTGGCCTGAGTAGGAGGCAATGGGCTCTGAAGCACCTAGGAGCTGCTCTGAGGGACTGTCCCCAGGTTTGAGTGTCTTCAGTGCACCTTGCTTGGCCCCAGCCTCTCCTCGTCTGCATCCCTCTTCCCTCCCTGCTGGGCTCTGGAAGAGCCTGTCCTGGCGGCTGCACGAAGCACTGTGTCCCTCTGGGTCCAGTGCCCTGCCTGTGGCTGCTGTGAGGCTGCTTGTCCCTGGCCTGTGAGCACACTCACAAATGCTCCCGCTCCCCCTGTCTTCCTGCTGACGTGACTTTTGCTCACATTCTCCTTGAAATTCTTACAGGGCCATAGCCAGATGCTCTGGGTGGTGTTCCTGGTTCTATTCTTGCAGTAGCACAACCCTACCTCCCCACACACAGGCATGTGGTGGCTGGTGACACCCCAGATGGCAACCCCGGGGCAGGGGGGCATGTGAAGGGACAGCGTTGTGTGCTGTGGCTGGTGTGGGCCCTGCTTGTCTCCGTTGAGACCCAGGACCAGGGCTTTGGGCCCAGACCTCAGCAGAGAGAGGATTTTGTTTTCTCTTTTGACAGGTTGTAAAGTGCCACATGCACTTGTGTGACTGTGAGGCAAAAAACCCCAAACAAACAAAAAAGAGGAGGCTGCATTTTATTTTTCTGGCAAGTCAAAATCTGTTCTAGTGAGGTGGGGGGTGATGATTTTTAGTTTTCAGATTTTTAAATTATAGCATTATTGTCATTTGCAGGCCTTTAAAAACTCTGTGTAACACCCCAAGATAGGGACCAGCACAAGCAACCAGAGGGCTGAGAGGCCTGCTATTATTCGTAATTAATGTCGAAATTGAGAAAGACAATTGGATGGAGATGATTTCACACTACATAACAGGGCAATTGAAAGGATAAACCTCCAGGACAGCAAAGCTTTTTTCACAAAGAGTGGGGTTTCAGAAGAAGCAAACCATCATACATCAGTTGTTAAAAGAAAGGCCTGACCTATAGCAATTGGAGGTGCACAAATAGAATGGCAGAGGGAATTAAAAGACAGACAGAGATGGAAAACTTACTTTTTATTCTAGAGACCAGGTAAAGGACCTACAGGGCGAAAGAGGAGAAGCAAGGGCCAGTGCCCCATGCTCATGGAGGTGGCAGCTTCATGACAGTCACACTGAGTGTGCTGGAAGGATCAGCTTACTCCTAACCTAAATTCAGTGCAGAATTATTAATGAGATGACAAGTGCAGGGTCCAGAATGACAACAAATCTATGGTGTCTTTGGTACAAAGGCAGAGTTGAAGACATGGGTCCTGCTCTCTCTTCTAAACTCTTAGGGCTTTCTCCAGGGGAGATGATGGAAAACAGGCTTGGAAAGTTTACCTAAGAAACTAAGGTACCAAACAGCTTAGCAGGGACAATGGTTAAATTTAACTTTAAGCACAAACACAATGGATGGATGAAGCTTCTCACCTCATGTGGAGGTGCAGTGGAGGGCAGCTGCACCAGCCCTGCGTGGCTGGGGTGATGCCAAAAGCCTTGCCATGCTACTGCTCCGAGGAAGAGGATGGGAGGTGAGAAGAGTGGAGCTGGCCCTTGTGACAGGCATTTAATTTAATCCTTGGCAGGAAGAGCCCTGCCAAGCAGGCACTGCCCAGTGGGAGAAGCAGCCCCCTGCCTGAGCAGAGCTGTGCCCTTGGGAGCAGTGGGGCACCGACGCATCAGGGGAGAGGAAAGCTGGGATCACTTTGCACCTTCTCATGAAGGCACTGCTCTCCCCAGGTTTTCAAAAACAGGGAGAGAAACAACAGTTCTACACAGCCTAAGCCTGTGTAGACCACAACAGAGCACTGTCTGGCTGTAGGAAAACCCCTAGAAATTGATGACTGAGAAGAGGTCTGGATTTAGCATCCTCAGATGACCTCTCATTACAAATTCCTTGGCTATTTATAAATGCCCCCATAAGACTAGAGTTCAAGAATGCACTAACATTTAGAACTACAGAGCCAATTCACCCTCTCTGATATCTTCCTCATGCTAGGGAATTCAGAGAGAGTATCTGCTGTATAAGGATGGTCAAGATCAGCCCCAAAAATAATTTGTGGCAACAATATGCTGAAGAATACATGAACCACTGGAAGCCACTGTTGGGCTGATAACTGTGGCAGAGCCAGGCTGCTGAAGCAAATGAAAGTAGCCTTATCCAGGAGCTGTACTCCATGGTGAAGAGCTACAGGATCAAATGTCAATATAATCCAGTGTAGTAACCTAATGTGATGGTGGTCTGTCCTGAGAGCTCTTCCACACCCAGGATCACAAAACAGCTCTGTCTCTTGCCCTCCTCTTCACTTGCTATTATTGTAACAGAAAAAAATACCAGCTCCAGTGTGTGCCAACCTTATTGCTTTGTGACACCACCCTCAGTGTGTTTGCTCTGAATAAAAGAGTTGCATGGTGGTAAATTGAAAAAAAATAGTATCTGCCACCTAGTGGCAAATGAATTTGTTTTATGGGAAATGGTGATGTTATGGCTTGCTATGTTAATGGTGGCTTTCCAAAGGTAGTTGCTGCTTGAGAACTCTCAGTATTTTTTGGTATAGATTTTGGGCTAAGTTCCAAATTGTTAACAGCACGTAGGTATTAACAAAACTAAGTGACTATTTCAGTGATTTGCTTCTACCACAGAAAAGGTCTCAAAGGTGCTCCTACCAGCCTAGACTAGCAACTCATAGGACATAATATGAATTCAGGATTTTCCTCAGAAAGTAATATCTGTCAAAAAGTGCTCAAGAGTGCAATTTGGTTTTAGGAGCGTAAGGATCCTAATTTAGGAACACAGTGTAAGGAGCATGTGTTAAAGGATGAGCAATAAGGATAAGAGCAGACATAGCCAGCCCTGTGATTGCTGTGGGACTTGATATATTCTGCAAGTCACGGGTAGAGGGGAGGTGTTGAAATGTTTCCCTTCTGCATGCTTAGACAGCTTCTGTAGAAATCATTGCAAAGTGCAAAAACTGTATCTCAGAGGGGTTTTGGTTTCATTACTTGGTGTGTTGCTTTGTAGGAAGATGATCTTTCCCAGTCCATCCCCAGTCCCCATCCCTGCTGCTTGCTCTCATAGGAGGCTCCCTTGTAGCCTCCCAGATGAGGTGTGGTGTAGGTCTAAACATCCTTGGGCAACACCAGCAGCACCAGACTACTTGTGCACGGGCACCCTTTCAATATATTAGGAACGCCTATAAGAAGGACAGAGAGACACTATATACCAAGGCCTGTAGTGACTGGAGAAGCAGTTTTAAACTGCAAAATGTTAGATTTAAATGTGACATAAGGAATATTTTTTTTTTAATGTTCAGGGTGGTGAGACACTGTAACAGGTTGCCCAGAGGGCAGGTTGGGCTTTTGAGCAACCTGATCTTGTGGAAGGTGCTCCTGATCATGGTAGGGGCATTAGACAAGGTGACTTTCAAAAAGTCCCTTAATACCAAAACGATTCCATGCTTGTATGGTTCTATACTGACCTAGCTACATACTAAGCCCATAAAGTTTAACATTTATTAACAGGTGTTATTTTAAGTGGTAGCTGAATGCTGAAAATATCCCAGAAGCAGTTAATTTCTTGCACCAAAGTTAAATTACCAAGCTGTTTATAGCCAAGCTAAACTGATCCACAACTGATCCGGTTGTGACATGTTTGACTGAAGGAGCTCCCACCCAGAGGACAGGAGCAGGTGGTGATGGAGCCGAGGGCCTCCCCCAGCCGTGGTGCTCCCAGCCATGGACTCACTGCTCTGTAACCTGTCCCCTGTGATTCACCACCTTCATAAGATGAAAGTAAACTGTGAAAGTGAGGCCATCTGTTTGCAGATTGTACGTAAAGGACTAGCTTTGTTTTCTTTAGGTGTGATTCCAGGGTAATATTCCCTGCTGCAGCAGTGAGTGGGTGCTGTTGGCACTGGGGACCCCTTGGTTGCACTGGGACACATTGACGCGGTTGGTGTGAGGGTTCTTTAGGGGCCAGGGTACCCATGTGTTGGGGGTTGGGTTGTCTTTCCTTTTGTTTCCTTTTAACAGTATAGAATTTTTTTTCCATTCAGTTGCTAAATAGCCCTTATCACTGAGTACTTAAGAAGAACAAAGGATACAGCTAAGCCTGAAAGAGAGGGCCATCTATGTTTACTGTTCTGTCGGGGAGTTTTCTCTCGAAGGGGGGTGGAGGAATATCTCGAGAATTGGGGACTGGTAAAAGGCGAGGGCAGAGGCGGAGCGGGACTGGGGTTTCGGAGGACGACATGGGAAGGGGCTGCTCTGCTGGAGAGAAGTTTTTCGCTGCTGCTGCTGGAGCCCTGGCTTGGAGCTGTTTTCTTCTGCCTCTTGGGTGAGCCTCTGCCTGTGAGAGCAGCCACTGAACCTGTTGCCATCTGCTCGGGTGCCCGGAATCCCTGAGCTCGCCTCTCCTCGCTGGGCTAGGAGCCGGGCGGCTGCTGCCCCCGCCCCCACCGCTCCTTCGGCACTGCTCTGGGTTTCACTGCGCTGCAGCCCCGCTCCCCCGCCTGCCGAGACGTCCTGCCGTCCCAGTTTGCTGCTTTCCAAGAATCCTGCTGGGGCACTGGGATCGACTGCTCCAAGGGGGTTTGTGAAGCAAAACCTCTCTTCCGTTTTGTTTTCCCCTGCTGATTGAACCACCATAGCACATGCTCCCTGCCGGCTGTGACCATCACTGCACCGAGGGGGGAAAGTGCCTTCAGGCCAGGGGGCCGGGACCGGGTCCTTGGTTCTGTTTGTTGTTAGTGCCATAAGAGTTGTTGTTTGTTTGCTCTGTTATAAATCCTAGTAAAGAACTGTTATTCCTACTCCCATATCTTTGCCTGAGACCCCCTTAATTTCGAAATTACAATAATTCGGAGGGGAGGGGTTCACATTCTCCATCCCAAGGGAGGCTCCTGCCTTCCCTAGCAGACACCTGTCCTTCAAACCAGGACACCATGTGTGACAGCAACCAACTGCATTTCTGAGCCAGGCTAATGGCAAGGACAACACTCCACTCTAAAGAGTTTCAAGTTTGCAGCACACCTTCACAGCACTGGCCCACAGGCTGCTCACCCTCTCCCCTGGCAGGTTAGGGAACATCAGATTCTGCGCCAGCACAACCTAAAACACTCAGTTCCCTGTTAGGAAAAATCTGCTGCAGGGGAGTGCATCACATGAAGAGGTGCAAACTTCCTGCCTCCTGCCCAGGGGCTCATGAAGCCTGAACCAGGTGGTGCTCGCTGGGGAGATGCTGGCCCAGGTGGCTGGTAAATGCAGGCACCAGGTATGTTCTG
This sequence comes from Picathartes gymnocephalus, assembly GCA_013390045.1. Taxonomy (NCBI): domain Eukaryota; kingdom Metazoa; phylum Chordata; class Aves; order Passeriformes; family Picathartidae; genus Picathartes; species Picathartes gymnocephalus. Next base: position 155,279 of record WEKY01005662.1, read on the forward strand.
TTACACATCTTTCTGCAGTGGGAGGTAATGCTACTTCCCATAGGAGAGCATACCCAAGTGCTGAGGCCAGGGCAGCAAGGTTAAAATGGCCTTCCAGCAATTATACTGACAATTCTCCCCCTCTCCCAACATGAAAAATGTTTTGTTATTATTTTGGAGCCATTGATTCAGCTGGAAATGCTGTCATCCCCTCCTCAGCTGGCAAGTGTTCTATCCTAATTCCAACTCTCCCAAGGAAAAGCTCTCTGTCCTTCATTCACAGCTTTTCCCAGCCAGGCAGCCTCTGCAAGAACCAAACCAAGGGAACAAAGAGTACAGCTTGATTTTTTGGGAGAAGGCCCCTGCCCTCAAGGTGTTTATCATCAAGATTTTTTTCCTGGAAGTACCCTAGAGCTCAAATGGAATAGGTTGGATTGAGAGAAGTGTCCTTACAGAAATGTGACTGATCATAAGTGGTGCCTCTCAGCCTTTAAAATCCGTGAGATTGTATGCCCTGAATCCACCACCTCTAGCCCTGCCTTCAGAACCCAGCAAGTGACCGCAGTCACGTATCCCAAAAACATCTTTTGTGTTTTCCTCCCCTTTTTGCCTGCCAAACCCCTTCAAAATGAGGCTCACACAACCTGCTCAGAGTGCTGTCTTCTTTAATGAAAGAGGTAAGAGAAGCTGCTGACACACAGTTACTGGGGCAGACCTAAATCAGATGGGGAGGAGTGAGGTAGAGGGATGACTGTGGCTGGGTTCGGCTCCCTGCTGCAGCTCAGCAGTCGCAGATGTGAGTGCAGCACGTGGGGGGCGTTTCAATCTTCGTGAGGCTGTTGGATTCCAGTGAGCAGGTCACCTCGTCCTCGTCCACTGCTGGCGGCAGGCTGAATTCCTTCATGTATTTTCTGTAGTTGCATGTCTTTGCCAAGCCGGTGTTGCACTCCTCCTTGTGCTCTGCTGACACGGTCACTCTCCCGTCATTCACCATTACACAGACGTCACTGGGGTCAAAACCCTTCGCATCGACCAAAGCCAAATGATTTTGACTACAGGATGAGCTCAACAGCATGCCAAGTCTTTTCATTCTGGAATTAAAACAAGAGAACAATCTTTACCTTCCTGTATCCCTTTCAATTTATTTCTCCAAAATGGCTATTTCACTACCATCCTACTTACCTGTTTCAATCTTTGTTCCTGACATCAATGTCAAACCTCCCTTTACCCTACCCTAAAGGTTGCCGATGTCTGTAGAAAGCAGGCAACTCTCTCTTACCTGTCAATTCGTCGCTCCAGATCCATCCTTGCAGTGAGGGCTCTTCTCACCATGGGCCGGATGCAGGGTGGGGGCAGGCAGCAGCAGTGAAGGGCAAACCTGTGCAGGCGGGATGCACAGAGCCTCTCACGCAGCAGCTGCAGGCGCAGCTCCAGCAGCCTCATCTGCCTCTGTATCTGCCTCAGGTTTTGCATGCTGTGGTCGTGAAAGTGACAGTGCACCGACATTGTTGTGCTGCAAGTGTGTCAGGGCAAGAGTGAACTTGAATGCCCTGAGAGCTTCATCTGGTGGTGACTGTGGAGCAGAGCTGCAGGTGTTTCTGCAGCCTTCCAGCAGCTACTTTATGACATCATGGGTCCAGGACGTGACAGTTCTGCTGTCACCATGGGAACCGGACTCCAGCCGGGTCCACGCACAACGGCAGCCCCTGCTGCAGCTCCCAGCCACAGCCCAGAGGAGACCATGGCAGCAGGCCATGCCAGGGGCTGGACATGGCGGGGACACAGGCACAGTGGCTGGTGTCCTGGTTTGAAGGACAGGTCTCTGCTAGGGAAGGCAGGAGCCTCCCTTGGAATGAAGAATGTGAACCCCTCCCCTCCGAATTATTGTAATTTCGAAATTAAGGGCTTCTCAGGCAAAGATATGGGAGTAGGAATAACAGTTCTTTACTAGGATTTATAACAGAGCAAACAAACAACAACTCTTATGGCACTAACAACAAACAGAACCAAGGACCCGGTCCCGACCCCCTGGCCTGAAGGCACTTTCCCCCCTCGGTGCAGTGATGGTCACAGCCGGCAGGGCTGTGCTATGGTGGTTCAGTCAGCAGGGGAAAACAAAACGGAAGAGAGGTTTTGCTTCACAAACC
>WEKY01005662.1:157514-180253 GCA_013390045.1 Picathartes gymnocephalus
TAGCCCAGCGAGGAGAGGCGAGCTCAGGGATTCCGGGCACCCGAGCAGATGGCAACAGGTTCAGTGGCTGCTCTCACAAGCAGAGGCTCACCCAAGAGGCAGAAGAAAACAGCTCCAAGCCAGGGCTCCAGCAGCAGCAGCGAAAAAATCTTCTCTCCCGCAGAGCTGCCTTTTTCCCGTGTCCTTCTCGGAAAGCCAGTCCCGCTCTGCCCCTGCCCTCTCCTTTTACCAGTCCCCAATCCTCAAGATACTCCTCCACACCCCCCTTCGAGAGAAAACTCCCCGACAGAACAGTAAACATAGATGGCCTTCTCTTTAGGCCTAGGTATAGCCTTTGTTTTTCTTAAGTACTCAGTGATAAGGGCTATTTAGCAACTGAATGGAAAAAAATTCTATACTGTTAAAAGGAAACAAAAGGAAAGACAACCCAACCCCCAACCACTGGGCAGTAGAGCCATGGGCCATGGGGAACATGACTTGTATGCAGTTTCATACAGTGTTGCTTCAGCACGGCTGCCCACAATTCCCAACTATGATGCTGACCATCAGCTTCCATCCCATCACTTCTGACAAGTGCTGGAGCCCAAGACATGAAGCATATTCCCTCAGATTGGCCTGCGACACAAAAGCTAATCCCAGCCTCAGCAGCACCAACACGCTTATCTCTCAGGCATCTGCCCAATGGCAAGCCTGATGATGTGCTATTTTCCCAAGGTGAAATATGAATTTGGCTTATCAATCAATCAAAAGAGTTAGCTTATTTTATATTGAATGGTAGTTCCATCCATAAAAAAAATAAATTGCTTTGGACTTTGTTACTCATAAAAGGCATCACTTTTTTGGTCTGAAGACCAATCTTTTATTTAAAAGCTGAATTCAAAGGCTGACAACATGTGAAGGATCCCTCCTGTATGGAACCTGTAAACCCCTCTGATATCACTACTTTGTATTTAAAACTCTGACACTCTCTATTCTCTTCAGCTTTATATGAAAGAGTCCTTCAGGAGGTCTCTCTTGCCTGGTGAGTCTGAACCCTTTATTTCCCAGAGGAAGTTTTGTTTGCCAAGCCCAATTTGAAGAGATGAGGTCTGGAGCAGATCACTTGAACTGAGCATTGAGCTTAATCTTCCTTCTGATACACAAGTAGGAACCGCAGGAACCCCTACAAAACAAAAATGCTGAACACAAGGATGTGTATCAAAATTTCTGCAGGGAAAGCAGCAGCTCAAAAACAATTTGAAGTTAAACCTTCCTGGCACATGAAACTGGGAGGCTGAGGATTTGCCATGTGTCCCACAGGAGAGTGAGGAGTGTCTACAGGCAGGGGTGCCCGTAGGTTGCTATCTCCTGTGGCATCTTTACGCCAAGGGGTGTGAACCTTACCCCACAGGCATGCTCATCCAGAGAGATTGTCCTCAGAGCAGGAGAGCATCAGCATGGCCTGCAAGTAGAACACTGAGCAGAGGGACCTGCGTGCAAAATAACCTCGTGGGGGCATCACCACATATCGTACATAGGATAAGCATGTGTGTGTGGGCACAAATCAACCAAGCAGTTACTTGCCAAGCTCTGCTCTCCTCTGCTGTCCCCTTTCCCACCCATCATCACAGGCAGAAGAGCAGTATCCAGCAGTGCTCTTGGCATGCATTGCCATGCCTTGGGAACAGTGTGTGCTTTGTCTTGTCTTAACTGTGTTCCAAAACCTCCCAGGAAATCCTGCAGTAGGATGAAACGCTGTGTCAGCAAGTGCCCACTGTGGAATTAATTAATCCAGGGGTGGCAATACCGATTTACAGAGACTTCCTGAAACACCCCTGTGTGGAGCTGCTCATCCCCAAGGGCTCCGTCACACCAACCACATACCTGCACTTATGTTTGCAATCAGTGTTTGAAAAACATAAAAGTCTATCTGCAGGCAGGATGTTTTTGTAGTGCTCTGAAAAATGGGCTGTAGTTTTTAAAACAATGTAAATATAGAGCTCTGAAAGTAATTTGTAGCCTTGTTTCCCACTACTGTAGCAGCTAAGCAATAATTGTATGTTGGTAAAGAGCTTTTTTCATGCTTCTATTACTGTTTTTGTTACCCCCACACATTATAAACTTTTGGTCTTCTACTGCAAATCATTCCCCTTGAACTTATAAGAGATGGATGGATAGCTAGACTAGACAACTCAATAATTATTTTTCATCTTATATTTTGTGAAATTTCTATAAAGATCTGTATGGTGGTCATCCTCAGTGTGACTTCCTAGGGGCTGAGCAGAAGTGAGCACCTGCTGTGGCTGACAAATGACTCTCTTGATCAGAGAGAGCTTGGAAGGTGGTTGCTGCCTCTTTCTACCACTTAGCACTGTTTGCAGATTACAGCAGCTGAATATTACAAATTTAATTTCAGCATTCTCACGATTATTTCCAGTAGTGCCTCCACAGAGCTTACAGTCTGTGGATGTCATTTTTAAGAAAGGGGACCTCAAAGGCATTCAGAAAAGAAGGACTGCTCTGTCTTTCTTGGCTAATGAGGATGGGTTGCCTGGTATCCCTTTCCAGGCTTCCACTCCCTTTGGTTGCTGGCAGTACATAGAAATCCATGCTCTTAGTTCTAAGGAGTCAGATCCCACCTCAGACTGGTACGTGAAAACCAACAAATGTTAACAATAAAAATCCCTGAATTACAGTGATTTCTGGGAATATGCAATTTTGTAATAAAGGGTTGGGCTCCTGACTCATGAGAAGCTATTTGATTTACAGAAACAGCTCACTCCTGAGGCAGGCTGATCTGCCATGTGTTAGACAAGCATTTCTTCATAGGCTGCTTCCCACACCCAGAGCCATGTCCTCCACTTCCTCCCCATTTCCCCTGCATTGACGTGCTGTCCTGGGCTGGACCAGCCTCAGATGGCAGTGGGATGGATGGCTGAGCCAGGGCATGAGAATCAGGCTGGGAAGCGTCACCCACTATGAATAATGCTGCTGGTGCCTCTGGGATGTACCAGGAAGAGTTTTGTACTGCAGAAAGCTGAGTTGCTCTGTAATTATTTCCTGTGAGCTGTGGGAGTGCTTGCCTGCCCTTCTGGGCACAGATGGGTAATTATGGGCCCACACTGGAGGAATAACCAACCTCGTGCATCTGACTTGGCCAATGTCACCACTGTGGAGCTGGTGATTCTTAGGCACAGGGAAGTAGCACTCACATTTCTGTGGGTCTGCCTAGCTGGCCCCACTTGAAAGGAGCACCAAACACTTCCTAGAAGGTAGATGAATGGATAAGAATTGTTCTGAGTACAGATCAACTCCACCTTGAAGGTGCGCTGTCTGTCATTTCGAAAAACCAACTCAGTTTTGTTTCCCTAGGGCAAGGAGGGACTTCTGCCACACAGTGTGTTACTGCAGCTGTTGGTGGGGTGGTTCCAGTAGTCCCTTTGGTAGAGAGGACTTCTTAGTGTTTCTCCTTCACTGCAAGTCAGCTGGTGCTGTAAATGCAGTGTGGAGTTGCTGGTGGCATGCTGATACGTGGATACTGCATGTTACTGGGACATGGAGAATCAGCAGGGTAACACCACTGTCGTATAATGAAGGCTTCAGCTTAAGCAGGTTCCTGCCCAGTGAAGCCAAGGTGAATTTTGACTTCTGCTAAGACCAGGCCCCATGTTTGGGGCTGTCAAGGAAATTTGTCCACTAATAAGCCCAACTTGCAAGTGCTGTTTTGAAATTGTCTTTACTTATCAATGGAATAAGAAATGCTCCTGTCTCACATCTGCTGCAGTCCCAGAGAGCCTGCACAGTCAGCTCTGACCTGGCATGAGGAGGAGGATGAAGGAGTGCATGTGCTACAGCATCCATGTCTGATCCTGCCCTTTTCAGTCTCACAGGTTATCTTGAACACACTCCCACACGGACCTCAAAGACAATCTCAACAAGTGACATCTCAACACAGACAAGTCACACACAGTATAGGTTTTTTGGCTCCTTGAGCATCCCTGGCTGTCAAGGTCTTCCTGATACCCACGATGCCGAGAAGCTCCTGAAATGTAAAAGCAGAATGGAGAGATGGAAACTAGAAGATCTCCTTCATTGCTTACTGTCAGGTGTAACTGTCTCCCCTTGTTCACAGCACAGAGCCAGGGACCTCTCCACTCAGAGTTCACAGAAATGCCAGGGGAATCCACAGAGATGGACTTGAAGATACTCCATATGACCTGAAACTCAAAAAAAACCCACTCAAAAAACACTCCCCAAAGCCCCACCAAACAGAAAACCCAAATCTAAACTTCCAAAACTCCAAAATACAACTCCCAGGGCTGGAAGCGGTGCTGTCTTCTTTTTCCTTTCAAAAACAATGCTGAATTAACCATTCTTTCAAGGTTTCTCTTGGTCTCTTTTGAGCAAGAACACATCAAGTTGAGCAAGTACAGATCAATTCAGAGTGTGGTCAACATATTTTCAGACCTATCAGGTTTTGGCAGTGTCTGAAGCACTGGTTTACAGGTATCAGCCAGAATCTCTTAACACCCCAGTCACCTTCTTAAGTGGGATATAAGGATATCACTTGAAGCTGAGTCTGGACCAACCCTCTGACAGAAAGCCAGGTGTTGTTTAACTGAAAGTGCAATTGCTTACAGAACTCTATAGCCACACACTGCACACAGGTAATCAAGCACTCAAATGGATAGTAATAATCATTTTCTCCCCTTCTAATTTCCATATGGAACCGAAGTAATTACCCATGTAACTGTGCATCTATGTGTCCAGCCAAGTATTGCTGAAAGGCTTGGAGCAGACCCAGGGTGTCAGGCTCCAGCTCAGCCTCCTGTTCCTTGGAGTGGTATTGACTTCCCATATAAACCTGTGGAATTAACTCCCGGGGATGGTATTTCTGGATTGCCAACACACTGTTTATGGAAATGAGACATCCTTTGATACTGTCTTGGTTTTACCAACATATTTAACACTCTTTAACCTTCATAGGAAAAAATATTCATGTTATATCAATAACTGCTTTTTTAATCTTTCCTCAAGGAATTCTTTCTCCACTTGAAATTCATAAAGGAGCAATTGAATTCCTTCAATTCAAATTTAAATGATTCATCAAATATTTTGCACTGATTCCTCAAGCTGCTGCTCACACAGATGCTTAGTCAACTTTAAGAGTTGTCTTTTCCTTGTTTTCCTAGTGCTGTCCTAACATGTCTTCCTACCAAATAATGTTCCTGCATTATTGTGGGCTCTCTCCCACTCCTGCTCTCCCACTGGCACATAGTGGTGGGGATCTGAGAGGCAGGACCATAATTTCTTACACCTAAGTGAATACATGTCCTTTTTCCTAACAAGGTCTGGTCTAAACAGGCCAGGTGGAAGACAAGGAAGGGTACCCTTCCCTTTCACAGCAAACTGGTTAATCAATTCCTGACCTGCCCATGGTATTATTCACTCTAACTGTGCATGTTTGAATGTAATTAAAGCAGTGACAGGTCTTTGCCCAGCATACTTCAGGGCACCATGCTACCCAGCATCATTGCTAAAGATGCTTTGTTCCATGTGTACTCAGGATCTTGACCAAAGCATTCTGCAGCACCATGCCGTGGAGAGCAAAACCCCATCAGTGGAATGCCAGTGGTGCTAATTCACATGAGGGCCTGGCCTGGCTGGCCCACCCCTGCCATTGCTGCTGTGCTGGTGGGGCAGTGCAGACCGCCTGGGCTTGCAGCAGCTGCTGGTCATCCTGCACCTTTGGAGGGGTGATGCGAGGGGAGAGCTCCTCACTCTCTCCATCACGCCAGTCCCTCTTCCCAAAGGTAGTATCTGAAAGCTGCTGCAATGCTTAAAGAGAGCAGCCTGCTGATAAATGGAAATTTTTTTCTCTGTGTCACAACCACAGTAATTTCTAGGACCCCATACCACCTTTCTGTAGCAAAACCAGGAGGACTGCAGCAGTTTTCAGGCCCTAAAGCTGCTCGGAAAATCCCCTTGCTTCAGCTTTTGTTTTCAGCCAACATTACTGTATTCCTACTGTTCCCATTTAATACAAATAGCTCAGCTAACTGAGCACCCAGAAGAGATGTTAATTGTGGAGTAGCTGAAAATGGTCATTATTTGCACTTTTCTATCCTTAGGTGGATGAACAAGTTAGGTGGTATTAGCCAGCCATGGAACAACGCCCCAGGTGCAAATCCCCATCTGAGAACAAGTGCCAAGAGCCACCGGTGCCTGTGTAGTTCAGTGTGTAACGTATCTACAGGGTCTTGTTCTTCCATTGTAGGCATCTTGTCCACCCAAGTGCAAACAAAATGTTATTTGCTACAAAAAGGTACATTCTATGTTGTTAGTCAGTATTTTGATATCTGCTTCTGTCCAGGAGAGTCCTCTACAAATGAAACCCAGTTTTGCTGCAGGAGTAGAAATCAATGTGCTAGTGCAATATGAGAGAGCCCTCTTTTAATAAGAACTCTCTCATTTCTTCAACATCCACGTTCTCTTCAACAGAAAACAGTTTGCATGTGCCTTTTGTTTTCTCTTCTAAAGGATGAAGGTAAGGCCTACTCACTTGTCAGAGGTGTGTCCAGGTTACTTGAGCCGTAAGAGAAGACCTCTACATTTCCATCAGTGAGCTTCAGAAAGTACTTCCCCAAAAGATGGTATTGGCAATTGGTGCTGCTGCCCTGGAAGGTGACCCTGAGCATCCAATAGGATGTGAATGAGAACTCCCTTTGTGGCAGGTGTGCAGGATGTTTTGCAGCATCACTGAGCACAGGAAGAGATTTGTCCATCAGCAGAGATCACTGGGCTCCTTATGCAAGGATGGTTAGAGCTGTGTGAGATGTCACATTTTCTTGGGAGAGCTGATTATTTCACACCTCCTTTCATTCCAAATTTGGAACATAATAGAAATATCAAAACTAAGCTAATTGAAGTCTTTTGTTTACATCCTGGTGTTTGGATGTTTTATGGGATTCGTACAAAATCAAAAAGGATTAAAAGTACTTGATAATGCTGTCAAAGTTTCAGTGAAATCAGTGATTATGTGAAACATTTCCACTCCTGTCCTGCTAGGAAGAAAAAAGAATTGTCAGTTTTAATATGAAATGAGTTACCATTTAAATATATACTACTCATCAACATCAGCTGTATACTCCAGGCTACTAGCAGTGTCTTCCTTTGGCAGCCAGGCCTTACCACCAGCCTCCCATCATTTCTGTGACAACTTTTCTCCACACAGATGGAACAAGGCATGGGCTCCTGTGATGACAAGAAAACGCCAATCCTAATTTTGCCTTCTTTTTCATTCTTCCCTGTTTAAATGAAGATGAGCCATTCTTGTTTGCACTGAGGATCTCCTTGGCAAGGTGCAGCAACAGCAGTGGCCCATAAGAATGAGCTGTAAGCTTAAAGGTCCTACCTCATGGAACTAAGCATGGTGAAACAGGAGGTGTGCCAGCCTTACTTTCTTCAGTAAATCTATTCTAGTGTCTCAGAAGTTTTTCTACAGTATCCTCAGAGCAGAGGTAAATAAGGCTGGTGGCTAGAATTGAAGGGCTTCTCTTATCTTGTTTCTGCAGTGGTTTAAGGCTACTCCCAGGGATGTGAACATCTCTGCCTGGAAATACATCCTGATGTGCCACTCTACAAGAGATGTTTAACCACTTAAGTATCATGAAATAAGTTCCTCAATTTATGAATTTTTCTTTTATTCTGTTTTTTATCTCTTTTCAATTGCTGGTTTCAAATGTGGGGAACACCTAGAGATTACCCAAGATTTGTTGAATCTATTTTCAGCCTCTGTGAGTAATTATAAAATTAAATAGTTTAAGAAGAAAAAATGGAAAAATTAGTTTTTGAGAGGAAAAATGCATTAGCCTTGGAGCTTGGTGTCCTCTCCCAAGAAACTTATGAAGTCTTCTAAAATGTGGGAACAGCAATTTGATTGTATTATAAAAAGACTGGAAAAATGCACAAATCAGACTGACAGGCAGTTCCAGTCAGCAGTGATTACAAATACTCCAGCTCACAGCATGAGCCCTCTCTAACCACATCCAGGGGGTTCTATTTTTGAAAGGGATCAAAGACCTGATAAAAACATTCTCACCATCTCCATTTTAGAAGAATTCTGAATCACTCCATATGCCACGGTGTAAAATTTCAATTCTTGCCCTCCTCCTTTGGCAACACTGTTAGGGTGTGAGACAGGGTCAGACAGTAACTACTTGTATGACTGAGAAGTTTAAAGTTAGGCCTGTGCTTTGATGAACCGTAACAATCACACCATATTTCAGAAGCACTGATCTCTGAGATGGCCCAGGTGCTTTGCATCTCCCAGGCTCAGGTCTGTGAAGGCTGCTGCTTTGGAAGAGGCAATTACCTGTGCACAAGGATGTGTATGGTGATGAGCAAGGTTTAGGTTTGCTCTGGAATCCAGCCTCTAACAGTTATGACTGTGCTGGATACTTTGGGGAAGACCCCTTCTCATTTCCAGCTGGAAATACAGTGCTGCTGTAGTATATCCTGATGGGAGGGGTCCAGTGGACACCAGTGGGCTGCACAGGGCTGTGCCTTGGTGTTACTACATCACCTTTTCCTTTGTGTCACACCTGCCTTCGAACTTGCCTTTCCTGTTTCTCCTCACTACTCAGCTGCCCTGCATCTGAACAAGACCTGCCCAGGTCCTGTCTGCTCTGCTCCAGTCTTAGGCCCATGGCTGTGGTGAGCACAGAGTCCAACAGATGTAGTGACGCATTGACTCGTGTGGCTAAGGAGATGATTCATGGGAAGTGTGATAAATAAATGTGCCAATCAAATTTATAAAGAAATGAAATTTATTATACAGCCGAAAGATCGGCCACAATAAGCCACAATATTGAGGAGCAGCACCAAGCCCGGGGTCGGTACTGGGTGAACGCGCATAGATCTGACCTCTGGCGCATCAGATCTCCCCTGGTTCACCCCGACTGTCTCAGCCAGGGTGATTTTATACAGTTCTGGGTGGGATGGTGACATCTAGTCCATTCTTCTCAGCCCTGAATAGGTTACAGGGCTGGACAAAAAGAGGTTTCTGGGTGTGATGTGTGGTCCATCCTGTGATGAATTGTCCATCTCCTGGTGCAGCTGGCTCCTCTGTCTTCACAATAGGATTCCCAGAAACACAATTCCTTGATGGCCCGGGGTGTAGATAGTGATCAGGCAATCATTGTCCGGTTGTGGTGTGAATGTTCCTGTGATACAAATCTGACTCCACCTGGGATGGAATTCCCACCTATTGATTGCATAGATTTATTCTCTGGCTGCTCTGGTGTTGTGCAACCCCCTTCCTGGTCAAACTGGGTTTAGGGGTTTTTGAAACTTCTGGTTTTAGGAGGGAGGCTGCATCCCTCAATTCTTAGAACTTTAATTCAATTCATATTTTAGCACGAATTTACAGAGTTCATTTATAACAGGAAGTGCACATCCTTGTTTTGGGGCAACTGTGCCTACCAAAGGGACAGGGTGGACAGCTGCAAGAGGTGCCTGCTTCAGTCATCCAGCACCAAATGGAACCTGCATCTCCCAGCACCCCATCTGGGGTGGCTCTGCCTTCAGAGCAAGGAAAGGAGATGGCTCCCCAGCTGCAGTCAGCAGGCACCTTGATGCGCTTCACCCTCTTCAAATCTCTTCAAACCTCCAGCAAACACATCTACTCCCCTCTAAATTTTCTCTGCCGCCAGCTAAGGAGAGAGGTGCTGCTAGGACATGGCTATTCCTACCAGCAGCTATCCAGCCGAGTCCGTTGGGTCCTCACTTCTCCTCACTTGCCATAAGGAAAGTGCAGGGGACTTGCTCAGGTGTGGACATCACTGCTGTAAAAGCATGTGATGTGGGTGCTGCTTTCTGGGTCACCAAGTGTGGAATCTGAGAGTCTTTGGATGTGACCATACTCCAGTGACACCACTGGAAATGCTTTCTGTGCATGCATATAATCCTTTCTGAAATGCAGAAAAACCTTCTTTGAACCAAGAAAGCACCAGATGCTGTTAATAGCTCTTGCACAGTTTTCTTGCTCCAGAAACTAAGGGCTTTTCTTTAAATTAACAGCTGAGTTCCTGCCTTTACAGACTGTTTTAGAGCCCTCCCTCCCACAGCATCTTACAGGGATGCAGCTCACAAAGGCTGCTAGACCATCAAGTGCAGAGCTAGTCTAAACCTGACAGGAATATCCAATGCTGATTCTGTATATTAATTATATTTTGTGTAAAAAACGATTTCCTAAGAGGTTTGGTTTTCTTCAAGTTAAACTGATGATCCGGATCCTTTTTTATGTGTCAACAGACTAGATAGACCAGAATGGAAAAGAGCCATACTTCATGTATCAGTACTGCATATCAGCATCACATCTTCTCTGCCTTCTTTATTGTGGAATGAACCCTGTTTTTATAAAAGGAATCTTTCTTTAAAGGAGTATCCTCAGGTTTAACATGTATTTCTTATTTATCTTAATTTATTGCTTATCTTTGAAGGAGCAGGAAATCCCCTTGTCCACCTTTTGAGTGCTAATGGCTTTTAGCATGATGGGTCGTTTCACCAAGTGGGCAGAGAGGAGTGCAGAATGAATGATAAAACAAGGACAGGTGGTGGCAGGCAGGAGTTTGCTGGTGACACGCCTTCAGGGGGTTCCCACACAACGGGAATTTCACAGACTAGAAATTTCACAGCTCTGTCCATTGTGCTCATAGCAGCCATTCCTCCATCACTGTACCTCACATCACCCATTTTTGCAAAAAAGGTGCCAAGGCAGTGTGTAGACAAGCAATCCTAGAAACTCCTAATAGGCACTGCCTGTCTTAATCCCACTCATGAGCTGCACTGACAGATGACTTCATAATGAACGAAAAATGTGGTCCCTGGTGATTCCCCAATCTTTCACCTACCAGTTTCCTCATACAAATGGGCTTAAATGGTTAAACTATGAAGTAGCGAAAGAAATAAAGTGTTAAAAGGATTAAGATATCATCATTAAGATACCATCATAATTACAACTACTTGGTACAGACATTGAGGTTTTAACATGTGCACATAGACATTGTGGACCTGCACTTGTAACATTTTTGATTGATGCACCTCAACTTCCTGAAGCATCCCCAAGCAGATAACCCACTTGAGATGGCAGCCTGCCTGCAGGAAATCTCTGCTGGCAAAACCACCCTGCAGCTCAGTGCAAAAGAGAAGAGACTCCGTGGCTGTGCCTGCAGAGAGCTAGTCTAGCTTACAGTTTACTTTATTGAAATCTCAGCATGGGCAAGGTTAGAGCTCACAGAAGCAAAGATCTTTGCTAAGAACCTAATTAAGATGAGTGCAGTTTGGGCAGACCTTGCCTGGACACACAAGTCAGGGCTTCAGCATTACTGTGGACAAGACCTTAGTGTTGAATCTTCAGGGATGGTGCTGGGAACAGCTTACAGTCCCCTGAAGCTGCACTGAGTTAAAATGAGCTGTAAGGCATTTCCTGGTGCTGCATTTATAGAAATCAATGTGCACTACAATTTTACACCCCTGTTTTTATGAAATGCCCAGGCTGGCAGGTGATGACAACTCTCTTATAGATGCCTGCACTGAAAAACTTTTCTGGAGCACCGTAGAGATCCCTTCCATGATCTTTGTGCTCAGTTTTGTTGTTTGGCATCATAAAACAGTGTTTCTGCCTATTTAAACCTGTTTAGTTCTTTTAAGCTGGCCAGGCATTGGCAGTAAAGCAGCAGTGTCTGATTTATATACTTTTCAGCTTTTTATCCTTACATCCTTTTCCTCCAAAACTAACAAAACCTGAACCAATATCAGTGGGTTTCATGCTTTTTCCTTACTAACCAGACAATCAGCCCATTGCTTAAATTGCTGAGCAACAGAAAAACCTCCAAATTTAAAATAGAAAATCCAAGTTTAAAAACAAATATACACAGCAGCAACGTATTCTTTGATCTCTGCATCTCTCTCACAGCTCCACAGCTCCTCTGGTGTATCGAAACCAACAGATGTTGATCATGTGCTTTGGACAACTCTTTCCAAATACGTGAGAGACATCCCATTTTTGAGCCAAAAATGCTCTTAAGAACAAGCAAGACCAAAGTAGCTAAACTGAGCTAACCTTGTGCACACGCATGTGTATCCAGTTTAAAAATGGCCATATGTTTTAAGCCTATAAATTCACCAATAGTATCCAGGTTTGAACATATTGAAGTGTTTATTCAGTATTGTGCACTGGCTGAGACAGGCAGCTTCTGACAGGCAGCTTGAAATGACACCTTTAACGAGAAAGAAAATGAGGGAGCAATTTGGTGAGTGGAGAAAACTTGAAAGGGTTTGGGTGTAAGAAGGTACAAGAGAGAAACCCAGATTACCTCTGTGTCCTGGAGAAGCATTGAGACATTGTTTGTTCCCGAAGTAATTCACTACAGAAATACATATCCTTGGTGTTTTCCTTGGAACCTGCACTGCTCTGTAAGATCTCTCATAGAGAGCCATGAACAACTATGATTGTATGATTCTATTGTATGATTCTATGAACTGGAGTGCAGGAGGAAATGTGGATTCAAGTCCCCCCATACTGCAGCCAGACTCCTTCCTGCCCTCACCAGGATCCATCTCTGCCTGATGCTGAACAAATCAAATATTCACAGGGCTTGGCATCCCACATGGGCATGACTGAGGCACAAACCCAGGTCTTCCAAAACTGCCCAATGTGAACTCTCTCCCTTTTTTTCTCCAGGCTTGGCTGCCACTATTCTAACCCAGCATCAGGCACTCCACTAGAGATCAGCTGCACTTACATCCTCATGCATGTTGGGGATTTGCCTGCTCTTGTCATTTGCCAAACTTTACAGCTATAAAACATTGGATTTCTTGCTCAGCACTAGTGCTTGCACTAATGTGGCTATGTCAGCTGTTGGCATCAGTTGCAGAGATCAGGGCAAACTTCCAGAGCAGATCAGACCTTGGATTTCTATCAAAACCCATATCTTCCTGACTGAGAGTTATTCCCACCACCTTTATATCTGGGTGGGATAAGCTATTGAATCCACAAATTAACACAACATGGAATTCTTTTAATAGCTTTCCTCTACAGAAAGTCGAGGCTGCTAGTGCATCTTGTGTATACCAGCCAGGCCAGCAAGCTAGAGGACTTAGAGCTGACAGTGTCAATTGTTTTTAAAGTGTTACTGCAGTGCTGACATTTGAAAAGCAATTTAATATTTCTTCCATGACAGTCACTTCAAATATTCTGGAAACAACTCGTATGAAAACCGTGGATGACAGTTACAACACTTGTCTTTTCTGAGACGCTCAGGCGGATTTGGGTACAGCTTATGCTGGGCAGGACCATGAGATAAACAATGCAGCAAACACAGCTCCTGCATCCACCTAAATCCACTTGGCAGTGGGGTGTGCAGGGGGTGATCCTCACACCTCAGGCCCTGCCACAGGAGTGTTTTAATTAAAGAGCACAACGGCTGGAAGGAATTCACGCAGAGCTGCTGCAGCAGCGCTTCCTCCACAGCAAGCTGCAGCATCAAGGGTTAACAATCTGCTGCCTGCCTCAAAAATCTGCATAATGCCTTGCTTTGGCAGCTCATTTGCATAATTTTAAATTACTCTTTTGTCTGGAAAATAAAATCTAAAACATAGGTTCAGACATAAGTGGTAGATACTAATGTTTCATATCCTAAGAAGGCTTGGTTAAGTCTATTTGTCTGAATGCGACAATAGAGGTTGTAAAAATAATTTTAACAGAGAAATGTTGTTTCTTTACTGCATAGCCTTGAGTGCCATTTTGACTACCTAAATAAGGTCTGATGTGCTCACCCACCCCTCACAGAGGAGATGAAGCTTGCCTGCACACGCTCCGACCCTCCGCAGGGCTCTGCAGCTCCAGCCTTTGCCGGGGGCGCGGGTCCAGCCCGCCCCTCTCATTAAACTGTAGAAACAATGCAGCAACCGGAGACTGAATCCCTGTCATCAGCGCATCCTTACCAGGGATGGGCTTCCAGGCTGTAGCTGCGTACCCCGAGGTGTCCACACAGGATGAGCTCAGCGTCCCACCTCCCACTGCCAGGAGGGATTCAGCTTAACAGAGGATGGATACCTACATTTCCTCAGAAGACTCGCACTCCCAGCTCCATTGACTGCCATAACTAAGTCTCTGCTGCCTAGTGTGGGACACCTAAATTCAGGTATCTGTTTTCTGGATCTGATTTCCACTCCAAATTCAGCTGACAGCCCGTGAGGTGGTCTTTGTGGGCAGAGCCCCATACCTCCCAGATATTCTCTCCCTCATCCTGGGAGAAAGATACAAAGCACGGTGTCTTCTACTCTCAACGATGTGTTTCAGTGTAAGGAGAAGGGGCTGTTAACCTGCACTGGCATTTCAGTGTGTTTTAAATCATAGCTTATCAGAACAGCAGAATAAATCTTAGGAAATAAGAAGTCAAATGGATAAGTCACCTGTCATTATGACTGAAGCCTATTTGAACTCCTCCCCTAGTGCCTTACATACTATAAAGTTCTGTACATTCTTCAGGCAAAAGCCTTTAACTTGTGCATTAAAAATGAACAGCATTTCTAAATGGGACATCCCAAACCAATGTATTTGTGCTATTGCCTCTGTAGTCCAAAAAGCTAGGTGACACAAGAAGACATTTCCCAATGGACACCAGTTCGACCCCAGCAGTGTGCCCAGCAGGCATTCTGCCCAGAGGAGCAGCCAAGGAGCTCCTCTGCCAGCTGGAAGTCACAGTGCCAGGAAAAACTTTAGGCAAATTTTGCTGGGTCTAGGTAGGTTGCACAAACTGTATGGAGGAGAAAAGGCCAAGTATAAGTATTTAATCATGACTGAACAGATCTGCCAAATGCTAAAAAGTTTCTACCTGGTTTGTTTAGTTCAGTTTTTCTTTTACCCAGGGCTCATAACCCAAATTCAAACTTTGAAGTTTCCTGCAAGTGATTATATACTGACTGCCCTCCTTCAGATTCTAGTGGCATTACAGTTTTCATAAAAATGTTTCAAAGATGACTTAGGACCGTATTTTTCCTTCTTTCCCATTTTGCAATATCTAAATCTTTTGCTTGATACCGTTGTTAAAAAATAGACAAGTGGATATCCAGTATTAAACGTTTAAGCCCCAATGATTAAAGTCTTAGTTCACAGCAAAAGGCAAGTGAAACTACCTGTATGTTCAGTTAGTAGCAAGTAATTCTGAATTTGCAAATCTCCTGCAGTTCCATGTCAACTACCTGCTTGTCTATAGAAATACGCTCACCAACACATACACAGGCATATACAACAGTGTTGCAATTGCCATTTTTCACAATAAAATGTTCAGCCACCAGTTAACTGTGTCCCTTTCCTCTTAACTGCGATGGAAGAAAAACCTTCCAGACTATTTATTCGTATTTTCTTTCCTCCATTAGTTTCAATGAGGCTAAATGTTAACTGCCAAAGCCATTCCCAGCACGGTCTTCGTGTGCTGCATCTCCTGTTGACCACTGTCTCCATTGCAATTTTTTTTCTGCCTTTCAGTACTGAAGCACCATCCCCATAAAAATCCTATTTCATGGAACTCCCAAATGTTAGTGCTGCCTCTCTTCACATGAATTTAACATCTACTTTTTTGACATTTAATCACTTCCGTGTCTAGTTGCAAGACCCACTGCAACTGTATTCTCATCTAGGGAAGACACTATAGGGACATGGAAGAACAGTAAAAAACAACCATCCTGTTCTATGTGAATGTCCTTAGTGACTGAAAGGGGGAAAACAAAGAAGCAAAAGGCTCACAAGATTTTTAGCAGAAGGTGCAATCTTCCCTGGAAGCAAAACCCATCGTTTAAAGGGAATGGGCTGCGTTTGACACTTTGCCTGCACCTTCTGATGAGAATCTCCAACTGCTGAAATATGGAAGAGATATTTCAGAAGGGATGGTGGATTTGTAGCCTCTGTGTACACCCATTTTGCACAGGCCAAATTTCTCCTAACGGCCACTGTTTATAAGCCACTTCTCAAATGACACAGCCTTTGGTTTGCATAAAGTGCCAGCTGTAAATGGAGGCTGCTTTGGAGCTATTTCACAAGCAGCTCAGCTTTCTCTCAGTGTGCCTGTGCTATTGTTCAAATCAGCAGTTTGGGCTCGAAACGCATCTTCCTCTCACCATCTTCTGTTTGATGTTGTGGAGCAGCCTGAGAGCACACAACCTGGCCTCCTTTGGGGTGAAACCGAACGGAAAACTCTGCTCCCAAAGTGCATCATTATCTCTGGGAAAGCTGTGGATGTTCAGTTCATAAGGAACAGCTGGAGCTGGCCAACAAAACAACCCTCAAAAGGGGGATGGATGGGGACTTGGCACCCACTGCTTTGTGCTACACTGAACTTCTCTGGAAATGTTTAAATTTGAATATATTTTTCAAGGGGAATTAAAACCCAAGAACCTATCTGCTAATTCTTCCTATATTATAAATAGCCATCCATGACAAATGGCTATTTAATGACAGAGGAACAGCAACTAAAAAGTAGGCTGAAAGTATGTATGCTGAAAGGTAAATCCTGGCCCCACTGGAGTCCATAGAATAACTCACTTGCTTTTGACCTGGAAGGTCTCCACTCCTTTCCCTGCCAGAAACAAATTTACTCTGCAATAATTTCAGAAGGCAGTACATGAATCAAGGCCAGACAGAACTATTGCTGTGAACGCATTTCACCCACACATTTTATAATGGTGTGTTACAATAGGGTGATCTCAAATCCATACAGAGCTCTCAGTCAACCATGTCTTACCAAAGATGCAGCAATCTTATTGGTCAATAAGGTCAGGTGGCATCGGAAACCAGCCTATGGCTGGTGTTGAACCGGGAGACTAAAATCATCTATAGATAGAGCTGGAAAGAATAAATCAGAGGGCTGTTTCTACAAGAACACGAAGTGTGCGTGTGTGTTTGTGTAAACCTGTCTCTTACCAAATCCGCAGTGAGTAACCAACAGTGTAACGTAACAATGGTGATTTTGTTTTCAAAACTGCCATTTTTAAAGGTAAGTACGGTTAAGACAAGAGTAGCTAACCAAATAAAATTAAACTAATAGGAAAATAAAAAAAACTTTTCTTGTCCTAGTTAATCACCTGGACTCCCTTGACAGCCTGCAGACAGATAAAAAGAAGGTAATTCCACAGGGAACCCAGACAACCCCCTAGGAACATATGCCCACCTTTAAGGTTGCCAAAGTTCAAACAAATTCTCTTTCCTTACCAGGAACTTACAGGAAGCTGCTCTGATACAAAAGAACACAATTCTGTTTCACAGCTGCCTGCACAGGAATACCTGCCCGGGTGACAAAAAGTCTCAGAGATACACCCACCATGTACACTGTGCACGCCAGCTCTGCTCCTGCCACCTTACAGGGACAGTCACACAAGGGGCTGCCCACAGCCTCTGTTCCCTCAGCTCCTGCCTGGTGAGCTCCTCTTGTCACACTCAGCTGCATTTGTCAGTGGACAGGTCTGGTCTACACATAAAAAAGTGATCACATAAACTTTGTGGTGGGGCCTGGACAAGAAAAGATGTCCTGGATGCCCAGTTAGAAGGAATACATGTTCAGAAGTGTCTCTGTGGGAGCTGGAAGAGAAAGACTCAAGTAAGGGGCTACAACCATGGTGAGAAGCAATGTCAAGTGAGTGTGAAAATCTCAGTCTCCCAGGTACTGGTGGATCTAAAACTCCACCGAACACTTGGCAAAGACTTCACTTTGATCCCAGACATGTTATGCCAACACTCCTAAACAGAGAAAGCAAATCATATTGTATAGTAAAGAAAGGAGAAACAGATCATAGGTTCCTTGAATTATTTGGGTTGGAAAGGACATTAAAGATCACCTAGTTCCAACCTCCTTGCCATGGGCGGAGATACCTTCCACTAGACCAGGTTGCTTAAAGTCCCATCCAACCTGGCCTTGAACACTTGCAGGGATGAATTATTCAGTGTGAAGGTGGTGCATCACCACCTTCACATTGAATAATTTCTACCTTATCTCTCATCTATATCTGCCCTCTTCTAGTATAAAGTCATTACAACATGCCTTTATAGAAAGTCCCTCTCCAGCTATCTTGTAGGCTAAATTTCTTCTAGAATCCTAATTTCTACCCCTGGAGGCCTCTGCAGAGCTGAAGAGAGGAAATGCAGCATAGATCAGACAAGGGAGGAGAAGGGAGATCAGGCACATCCAGTATTACCTGATTTTAAACAGATGTATTTCAGTCCAGTAGCAAGTGTTGTATCTGCAGGCTGTGTGTCAAAGCTCACCATATTCATTTCGGAATATCTGAGTCTCAGCCAAATTTTGACACAAATTTCTGGTCTCAGAAGTCTCTGTTAGCTTAACTGACCCAAGCATTGGAGAGGCAGCTGGAGAACCACCTAGTACTGCAGCTAGAGGGAAGATAAAGATCAAAGCAGAGCTCAACTTTTTTATAGTCACTGAAGAATCCCAGGGCAGAGAGAAATTGTGTGTGCACTACTAGACATTGAAAAATCCACTGTAAGAAAAGCTCCATGGAAAATGAGTTTTCATCAGCTCTGAACCTTACTAAGCTACCTTGCTTCAGTCTGTGACAAGGTGATGGAAACCTTGCCATGTACATTGCTGCTCATTATAGGAACTCCTTTTTAGCCTTAGAAACAGTCTAGAAACTGCAGGTTTTTGCACAGCATTCTTGCCTGACATTTCCAGAAATGCTGGCCTCATTTCTTCAAGAGCAAAATATAATCTTATAGTGCCAGCCCAATGTCATCTCTATTGACATCTGGAGCTAACAGCCTGGAAAGTGCATTCTGGAGCTCTTCTTCACTGCCTGAAGCCTTTACTTCTACTCAGGGCCTCTTCCCTGACTTCTGCATATCCCATCAGCCACAGGCAGCGCTGCCTGTGGTGCACCTGCTGGCATCTGCTCCCACTGTTTACAGAGCAAAGTCCCTTGCAGTCCTCTTACCCCAATTCTCCCATCTTTAGCAGGTCCCCTCCCATCACAACTAACAGAATTCTGTGTAATCCACCAGGTCTGCAACTGCAAGCAGTTGGGAATAAATCTGTTCCAGTGCATATTATTCAGAAGCTTTTTCTGATGTAAAAGTTCCTGATCCACTGGAACTGAATGTTTGTGGAGCAGAAGGCTGGATAAGATGAATTCCAGAGATCCTTGCCAAACTGTGTGCTTGTACCAGTCTGAAAACTTCAGGAAAGGCTGACTCTCATCCAAACTGAATTTCAGACATGACAGCAGTGATCCCACAGGAATTATTTTGTATGGTATTTCCAAATTGACAAAACTCTTGCACAGAAAACATACTAGTAAGAAACTTGTTCTGCTGGTTGGGTGTTGGTGTATTTATAGCTGCACCTTCATAAGAAAGCTGTTGCTTTACCTGTAGACCTGAAAATAGCACTATCTACACATGGAGGAGCTGTACAATGTAGGGAGCCAAATTTCTTAGGCCAAGACATACAATGTTGTCTTAAAGACATATTTTATAAAGAAAAAAAAATCTGGTTTGGTTCTTAAGGGTCTTTTTCATGACTTGGCAAATATGAATTTTTAAATACCATTTCAGTACTGGATGCTCACATCCAACAGACTAGGGCAATCAAGAGAACTTCAGAAATTTTGAAGTTCTTAAAAAACACAATTTGTAAGAATGAGTAGTTCTGTAATCAGAAAGCAATTTAATTTGAAGTCAAATTCAGATAATCAAAGGGCCATCAAGCTGCAACCCCTGCAATTATCTTCCAAGAACGAGCTGCCAAGGCAGGCATTCAATGCCTGCCACTTCCTGGTAATGCCAAAGTCAACCAGTAAGGTGCAGCCTCACGTCCTTGAGCTGGAACTTCCTTCATATTCCAAACTCATGCCAGAATAACATCGTCAGAGCCCTTGGCTTTGTGTCCTCTCACCTATGCTTAGTTGCCATTTTAGACAGCAGTGTAAACTCTTCGTGTGAACAAGAGCTGACATTTGCACTGCTCAAGTTTATTCTGGCTCTGGACACAAGTTCCAGTGGAATCCATTTTAATTTTTTTTTTATTTTTGCTCATGCTGAGTGTTTGCACTGGCAAAGCCACGAGCAATGGCTAAAACTGAGGTTTAGACAAAATGTAAATAAAGCTACAGAGAAGGATTGCTTGGAAATGGCCAGCAGCAGACTGCTGAAACCTAACAGATGTGCACCCCCTTAGGGCTTTCCCAGCTCCTTTCCTGTATCTAGCAGGTTTCCATAACCCATTAACCTTTAAAGGCTGTGTGTTAATGGTGGAAGGAGGATCCTTATCCCCATCGTCATAGCATTTGGAAATGTAAATGATTTGGAGAACTACATCTTGAACAGGAAAGTAAATATAAATATCTGGAATTTCCCAAAATCTAACAAAAATTCTTGACAGCACTCACAAGGGTTCTGTGGGAATTCACGTGACCCATCTTCCTACTGTTCAATGGAAGAAAGGAATGACTGACAAAGGGAAATATTCATTTTTTTGTCTGTGAAAAAAATCAAATTAAAAAGGAAGGCTTTTCAGGTGGCTATCAAAACATTCAAGTTTTCTGATTCTGATAAAATAACTGAGATCAACACAGCTCACAAGAATCCATCACTGTGATAAACACCACAAATATTTTCAGGGAAAGCATAAAGACTGATGTTGGAAAAAAAAAAAGGTAGAAAAAACCTAACAAACTTAGGTACAATCAAACAAAGAACTAAATAATCCATAAAGTCTAAGCTCTGTCCTAACAGGAAGAAAAAAAAGTAAAAGGTAAACATGGACCTACTAGTTTTTAAAAGCACAGCTACTGCACCGTCTCACTATGAAACAGAACGAATCCTATTCCACGCCTTGTAGATTTTCAGAAACCTGTTAGTATTTTCCTCCCAGGATAAGCTAAATTACTTATTTGTATTCTTGAAGGCATTTGAGTATCACTGCCACTTGAGAACAGAACATACGGGGAAACCTCATCTGAGAGGAAGAAATCTGGAATGCATCAATTGAATATTTCTTCTCTCTGACATTTCCTCATGTTAATGTTAGTTGGGGAAAAATCTTCACAAACTCCCCAAATCTTTGGGCAGCAAGCAGCTGCATCAGCCGATTTTTGGCTTAGCTCCTTTCAGCTGTACTGGAGAAAGAGCCTAGGAAGAAAGGTGAGTGACAGATGGGAAGTTACAAAGTCCCTTATGGTCTGAAATTTGGGGACCAAACTGAGATTTTTAGGGTTTATGATTATACAGATACAGACATTAATTCTAAATCACTGCACTAGGTTCTAGAGGCTTTTTGGTACCATTATCATGTGACTACCATCATTCCTCACATGCTAAAATATTCCAAGTCAGTTTTCCAAATTTCTGATTTCCTGAAAACAAACAAAAGCAGGCTGTAAAAGAAGCAAATTCCAGTTAAAAAAAAAAAAAAAACAAAAAAAACCCCAAAAAACACCAAAATCAAAGCTTGGTACAATCCCCGCTAAGGTCTTTAGTTTCTATAGAAACAAACGGCTGTTTTACTGACTTTGCTACTCAACCTCGGGTACATTGAGATGTTAATTTGTTAAAAACAGCTCCACTGGCAAGGTGTGATCTCTTGGAACAGTTCAGCTAAACCCTGTCCAAAGGGAAGGCATGCGAGGCCAGCGGCATTGGGAGCTTCACAGAGGTGGTAGCTTTTTATTCTGATATACCACCAACCTGGTGGTTAGTCTAGGGAAGACTGGAAAGGGACTGCATCAAGAGATATTAAATATCTTAAAGGAATGTGTCGAGCATGGTGCCAGACTCTTTGCCGGTGCCCAGCGACAGGAGGACTAAAGGCCATAAACTGACATACAAGTTCCACCTCAACATAAGAAGAACTGCTTTATGCAGAGAGTAGCAAAGCACTGCAACAGACTGCCCAGCGGTGTCGCTCCCTCTCTGGGTACATTCCAAACCCACCTGGACACGCTCCTATGCCACCTGCTCTAGATGACCCTGCCTTGGCAGAGGGGTTGGACTGGATGATCTCCCCTCCAACCTTAACGATTCTGTGAACCTCCCTGAAAAATACCGTCTGCTGAAGGGAGGACTGACTAGAAATGCAACAACAAATGCAACCGGAAAGGACAGAGCCAGCACCGCTCGCGGAGAGCGGGTGCCGACAGGACCTGGGTGTGAAGCACCTGTGGGCATCGGGGGAATCCCTACCCCCCAACAGGGGGCCACTGGGGCCCAGCACACTGAAGCCTCACACACCCCCACTCCCACCCCGGAGCCCCTCACAGCCAAGGGGAAGCGGCTCCGCTCCCGGCCCCCCTCCCTGCGCCTCAGGGGAAGCCGCGCGCGCCCCCCCGCGAGAAGCCGCTCTGAGGCGGGTGGGGGGAGGGGGGGAACAGAGAGCGCAGGGGAGGCACGTGGTGCTTTACGTGCCTCTCACGCAATGACGTCATCGCGCCCCGCCGCGAGGGCGACGCACCGGGCCAATCGGCGGCGAGCTTAGTGGGAGGGGAGGGAGCCGCGCGCGCCAGTCAGCACGAGGATTGCACGCGCGCCGCCGCGCGCGCCGGTCGAGCCCCGCCCCTTCCCTGTCGCGGCGCACGGAGGGCGGGGGAGGGGGCAGGGAGAAGGGCCCGCTCGAAGCCAAGATGGCGGCGCGTGCGTGAGCGCGGCGCGGGCCCAGCTCCGAGCGGCGCCGTTGCGGCCGTTCCGCCCCGCC
>WEKY01005662.1:180542-195927 GCA_013390045.1 Picathartes gymnocephalus
GCTGCCGTTCCGCCGAGTCCCGGGGCATCCCGCTCCGAGCGGCCTCTCCCGGCGGCCGCCGCCGCCAACTTCGCCCCACGCGGGGTTGCGGGGCCTCGACCTTCGCCGCGGGCCCGGCGGGGGCTCCGGCCGGCCAGGGAGATCCCGACGTCCGGCGGAGGAAGGGGGTTCCCGGGGATCCCTGGCCGAGGCCGTGGGTTCCCGAGGATCCCTGGCGGAGGAGCGAGAACGTGTCCATATTAATCAGGGATGGAGCGAGTCAGACAATGCGGGTGGGGGATCGCAGTGTGTGAGAGAATGACGGGAGCGGGGATAAAGGCGGCAGCGCTGTCACACGCAGCGCCGGTGTGCGCTGCCTTCCCCTGCTCACGCACCGGGTATTAGATACAAAAGGAGGCCCAATCTCCAAATCACTGATGGTGTGCGGCTTGGCTGAGATGGAGATGACAGCTGCCAGCCTGGAAACCACGCAGCTAACTTTAGGATTGGGGGAGAGAAATTGGAGGCTGGGGAGAAACTGGAGTGCATGGGAGAAAATGAATCGGTGAACCAAATTTTCTTCACTGCTTGATGTGTATTTGACAGCTCTGTGTAGCTGTCAAATATTTCTTCTGTAGCAATTGCTAATGGTATGTGTAATAGCTTGCAAATTTTAATTCTGCTCTTTAATATAGGATTTTAAAAAACCTGTAACTTCAGCTTTAATTTCTCACAAATTTATGTGTGAATAAATCGTAAATAAACTACTGGATAGAAACCTAAAGTCGTTTTACACTAAAGATAAATGTTATTTAATGATTCTAAACAATATTTAAATATTTTTAAGTCTTAAAAAGCGTGAGTTTTTGGTTATACTTTCCTGGTTTTGATAATACTACCAGGTTTCAGGGTAGGTCAGGGTCCAACTCACTTCACAGTTGTAGTTAGGTCACTTTTCCTAGACCAGTCTTTGCTGGGATGCCTCTTAAAACAGGTGGGGTTGGAGGGTGTATGATGAGGAAAATAGGTAGTTTTGAAGACAGAATTTCTGGCTAACCACATAATCCATATGCTCACACAGGGAAAAGATAAAACAGCTCTAAATCCTGAAATGTGTTTTTTTTTCCCTTAGCCTGATAATATGTTTTACAGAATCCTGCTTCCTAGGAGGCCTAACCGTTCCTACAGGATTGATTTGCTTTTTCCATAAGTACTACATTCAAATTTGGCATGGACCATCTTCCTTTAGAGTGACAAACTGAGAGATGATGCTCTACTAGGAGTTCTTCCACTTATTGCTTGCATTGTTTTGGTTTGGAGTAAGATCTAGGGCTTTGAACTTGAAAGGACCCCAGTGGGTTTTCTTTTTTTTTTCTTTTTATGTTGATAGACCCTTAGAAAACATTTAGCATGTAATTATCACACTTTGCTCCAAGTGAGAGAGCTCATCTTTTTTCTTTAATGTTCCCT
This sequence comes from Picathartes gymnocephalus, assembly GCA_013390045.1. NCBI lineage: Eukaryota > Metazoa > Chordata > Aves > Passeriformes > Picathartidae > Picathartes > Picathartes gymnocephalus. Next base: position 181,992 of record WEKY01005662.1, read on the forward strand.
GTTCTGTTGACATATTGATATAAAATACGAGTCTCCTTCAGTCTTCATAATGCTTTCTCCTTTTTTTTTTTTTTTTAAAATTTATTTTCTTCTTACCGCAGCAGTAGCTCTTACAAGTACTGTTTGATACAGGAAGCTTCAAAATGTGTGGTAATTAATAATGGAGAAAACTGCAGAAGTGCTGTTAAGGAGTGATTATTCTGAAAAATGAAGTGACTCTGATCTGAGCTGCAAGTCAGAAATTTCGACTTCATAAATGGAATTTTACTAAAAATGTGGTAGCTGTGTATCAGAACTTGTAATGCAGTGAAATCAGAATGATTCATAAATAGGGTTGAGGCACACACATATGTGCTGGAAATGCCAGTTCAATTTTATCAGTGGCATTGCTGCTTATTACTATTCTGTCAGTGTAGATCAGGATCTAGATAGCTTAATAAATCCTCATACACACACTCATATATGTAAGTTAGGATTTTGGAATATCTCGTGTCTGTGGTGTTTCTTTCTTATCTCACTTTATAGGCTTTTTTGAGTCTGTGCTGCAGCCAGTGATCAGTCAGGTTTTTTTCTGTCTATTCTGAATGATAGTTGTTTCTCAAAATCAGATTTTGGGATCATAATTCTGCATTGAATGCTTTCAATCATGGATTTGTGTTCTGTGTCTAAGGAATAATCACTTAAAGCACAGGGCATTTATCTGTGCAATCCCTGTGTGTTTAGGATGCAGGACACTGTTGAATTTTTGTAATCAAGTATTTGATTCATTATGCTTAATAACCAGTGTAGATGTGTGAAGGCAGTGAAGTGTTTTTGGAAACCATTCTTCTGGAGTGTTGCTCTGCTCGTAAGTAGTTGACAAAATGTGAGGAAGTAGTTTTTTTCCAGTTTGGTTTGGTGCATTTTCTGTCATTCTGTTCTACAGCTCTTACTAGGTTTTCTGTGTACTTTGTTATCCCACTTACTCATGCAGCAACTGTGAGAATGGTAAGACACTTCAAAGAAAAGAGGAGAAAGTAACTGTAGAACCACAGATAGTCAGAGGACTCCTGAGCACATCTACTCATCATCTGAAAATGCTTCTTAGCTAGTGTTTTTGAAAATGTAGGTTAATATTGTACCTTGATGGTAATTATTAGTCCTCTCTCCAATCAGCTGAAACAGTGTTGACTTCTTCACTCAGATGTCTGGGAGCTGGTGACACTGAAGAGAGTTTGCAGAGGACAGGGTTATACTTAATTTTGTAGTTGTATTAGGATTCATCTTTTAAAATGGATACTAGGCTAAGCTTTTGTTTAGGATGAACTGAGGTAATTAAGGTTTTTCTGGTAGTTTATTTAGGAAGATAGGTAACTTGGAGTTTTTTCCCTGAGCAATTTGTTGTCTGCAAACTGAATATGAGGAGTTTAATGGGAGAAAAATTCGCTATGGCCTGCAGTTTGAGAAACAACTCCATAGAGTATTTGAGATGTAAATAATTAATGATTTTAATATTTGAAAAAGAGGTGTCCAGCTTCTGTTGTTGTGGGTGTTAGGTGTATTTTGTTGATTATCCATCTCTTTCAGGGTTAGAGACTTTGTGCTTTGTGAAGGAAGTTTGACACAGTTTCATAGATAAGTTAATCTTAGTAAATTCTTAGTATGTTTCTTAATTTTGTGTTGGGTTAGGAAGTGGGTGTAACTATGACAAATAGCCTTTTCTTGGCTGTTATGAAACCTCACAGGTGCAGTTTAACTTGCTGCTCTGTGGAAGGAAAATGGGAGTCTTTCACCTTACATAAATGGTTTTCTGTACATGAGCTAACCTTCAGGGACAGGATTTATCTCAAAGCTGTGACTTTGTTTTTGCCTTGTACTAAGAAAATTCTTGTCAGCTAAACCATTTAAGTCCTAGCATAGAGTAAGATGTAATTCTTGAGGTGGTTATTGACACAATGTCAATGTGGTCTTTTCTCTCCTCCTGAAGATGAGATGTAATGAATTTGGTGAAATAGAGGATATTCTGAATATGAGTCTTCCAAAGTGTCATGTAGTAAGTTTTCTGGCAGTAACATTTTTGAAACCAGTCGCACACCTGAGAAAAGTTAATTTGAAGCTTCAGTGAGTCTGTATGTAGAGTCAGCTTTGGGGGAAGAAAGGATGATCTTGTTCTTTACGTGACTTTGTTTTCCCTTAATAATACATTCAGTACATGTCTCTGTTATTTGTATGTTACTTACTTTAGGCCGTGCCTGAACTGAAAATTTAAGTTGTGTACTTTGCATTGCCTGCATTGTTTGCACTCTCTGATAATCAATTTATGTGGAAAAAAATACCTAGCAAGATCATACCTTTTTAATCTGCACATCAATTTAAGGTACTGTGCAAGCGATCAGTCGTTATGTGGCTGCTGCTCTGGCAAACACCACCCCCCCTTGCATTTACTGATGAGCAAATCTGTTAAAAATCTCCAGCAGATGTTGCTGGAAGGAGCTGGCTTAGGGTGTGATATGGCTGTGCAGGGAGCCAGCAGGGATGTGGAGCTGGTGTCTTGGCCCTACACGTCTGTAGCAGCCATGCACAGCGAGGGAGAGAGCTCCTGATAATGCAAGTGTTAATGTTAAAGTGATAATGCAGGCCCTGAACCCCCTCTGCCACATCCACAGGCGTTCTGGGAGAGTACCTGTCCTGTTGTGTGGAGGAGGGCAGCCCAAGCACAAACTTCTCTGCTGTTACTTGTGTGTGATCTGCATTGCTGCCCCAGGCTGGAGAAAAAAAGGGATTGATGCATTCTTAAATAGAGAATCTGCGAATTGTGTGCAGATAATACAGTACTTCTTTTAGCTTAAGTAATTTATATTGGTGTGCTTTAAACTGTTCCTAATCTACTTTAGCAAAAGTGCAGGTAGCCTGCCTCAAACAGGAATAGATGGTTTAATTACTGGGAAGCCATAACTGATGTAGTATTTAAATTCCTTGACTTACAGCTGCTTGATAAACTTTAGTAACGGGCAAAGTGTTGAGCTTGGTTTTAGGATGAATTTCTTGAAAGCATAACCAAATTTAGACTGGCCTCTTTCAGAAGAGAAGGAGGGAATGGTATGACTGTCATGACATTATTATTATTATCATCATCATCATCATCATTATCATCATCATCATCATTATCATCATCATTATCATCATCAGACTCTTAGTTGGAAACACTTTAAAAATAAAATGGTTTGGCTGCCTCAAAAGATTTGCACCACCATTATGGTAAATAGACTGTTATACGATTCATACATGCAGCAGTGCATTAAGATTTGATCTTATTTAGTATTGTTACTTAAGAAAAATAATTTGGGAAGTTAAGCATCAGAATTTACGCAGCATTATTTCATGTCTGGGTGAATGTGGAGGGTTACTTAGGCCAGTATTCTAGGGCTTTTTGGACTTTGCTCTGCCAGGGGGTCCTCTTCTGGTTATAATTGCTTGCTACACCCCAGATACTGCTTTTTAGAGAGTACCTATGTAATTGTCTGTGAATGTTCTTGCTGAAACTTTCTTGAGATGTTGTAAGTCAAAGTAATTGCTCTCTTCTGAAGGCGGAGGTTTGTTTTCCCCGCCTCTTAGGTTGCACTAACTGTAAGTTTCTGATCCTATAGGAAACTGACTTAATTTGCTAAAGTGATACAAAGATAGCCCTCGTAAAGTGAAGTAAATACAGTTTAGTCATTAGGAAGTTGAACTAGTTTATCTCCTTGTTGGGTGCGCATCAGAATATTTTGTAAAATGCTGCAGGAGGGAGAGTTGGTAGTGACGAACAGGGAAGAGGAAGCAGGGTTGAGTTCCTTCCATTTTGAAAGCAGCAAGTTTATTTTGGCTACTGTAATGTGAAACTGTACTCTGAATGTGATCTGGGCTGAGAGTAGTTGTGACCTGTCACAAGGAATTTAGTAAAATAGTAATTGGGGCACAAATATTGCTTCCTTTCTCCTTCTCAAATCATATATAAGGTTTGAGCATATTTGTTGGACCGATGATAAAGTAAGACTAATGGACTATGATATCCGTAGCTGTATTTTAAGGTTTGCACTTCAAGTCAGAGCTGTCAAAAAACAACTTTCATAATTCTAAGAACAATAAGGTATCATTCAACAACATCTATGTGCTAAATATTTGTAACAGTGAAAAACTATAAACAATAACATACATTTGAGGTAATTTTTGGTATAGTATCTATTTATGAAATATTCTTGTTGCCATGTAGGATGTTGGTCAAATTTGTGACTAAATCATAAAATAGATGTGAAGGGTAGGACTCTTTCTTAAACTGTCTGAAGTCGATAACTGTTCAGTACACAATTATATTTACATGAAAAATGATATGACACTTGAGGAAGAACAACCAAGGATGTACCTAAACTTGGCAAACTGCAGTGTGTTGTAGCTGCCTTTTCACAGTTGTGGCACAGTTAATTACTTGTGACTTAAATAGGTGGAATTATGTATTTGAAACTTATATAAAGAAGAGAAGGGCGTTCAAGGTGTTTTATTTTAGTGATTACATTAGCAGCAGTTTAATTTGCAGTTAAATTTGTCAAAATGCTTACTGTAAAAGCTGCTGTTTTGTTTTTCTCTCCATCAACAGCCATTTATGCAGGAAAAAAATATATACAGAAAAACTACTTGTGCTTTTCAGTTGCACAGGCATTTTTAAAAGCTTGAATCCACTAAGGATTTGGCTCTTGGAATCAACTACACATAGGAGACTACAGTAGTTGGCATCTGTATGTGCCCCAGAGAAAATGTGTATAGAAGGCCTGGTTGCAGTAGTTGGAGGATTTTAAATTGAGAGGAACAATTTGAAGAAAAAAGATGTTGAAACAAATGTGCAAATCTAATTTTCATGGTGCACACGTGTATTTTGTCCAAAACCTTAAGCCTGACAGTTTAAGCAAGTATGACACAGCATTAGTTATTCCACTACAGGAATAATTATACAAACTTCAGATCTTATTTCGTCTTTCTGGCATAGAACTATTTTGACAATGAACTCTGTGCTTTATTTCTAAAAGTCTTTTTGTGCTTAAAAAATGCAGTCAACCAACATTGTTTCCTTTTCTCTTACGGTTCCCCTCCAGGGAAATTAGGATTTTGCTTCAATTTAAAGAATTTTTTTGTTTTATTTGAGAGAGAACATATACTCGCTGATACAAAGGTGTGAAGTGTGACAATTCTGAACAGTTGAAACATAGTGTAAACTTAAATGGAAAGGTTTAAGGTGGGAGCACTGGTCATCTGCATTTACATAAAACTGCCAGTTTGGTTCCAGGGTGAGGAGTGATGTAACCATTAAATTTGCTGTCTTTGAAAATTTTGTCTTCATCTCACAAGTCTCACTTCTACACCCAGCACTTATCAGGGGAATTTCTCATACTAAATATGCTTCACCCAATCTCTCAGCAAATCCTAGCTGCTGCACTTTAAAGTGCAATGTGTTCTACACCAGGGATCCACGTTGGTACAGTGAATATTTAACATCCCAACTTGATTATTTTGTTGCAGTTCTAAAAATGATTTTTAGTGTAGCATCTTATGGTTTGTCTTATTGGGTAGTTTTTGTAATCCCAAGCCATTGGCTGTTGAGATGATTTCTAAAATTGCTTACATCCACAGTGGAAATGTGTATTTTCTGTAGTGTTGTTTTGGACAGCTTTTTCATCATTAAACTGGTTATTGCCTTTTATCAGAAAAGATGTCCAAAAATATTTTGGTCTCATCTTTCTGATTTAGTTTTTACGTTATCGTGTTTTATTAAAGAGTGCCGAATAAAAAACATTGAAAACATTTCCACGATTGGTATTATTTTGGACATTAGCTGTGTTGGGATTTCTTGCTATCATTGTTTTACTGCCAGTTGTGAGGTCTGCCAGTTTAATTTGTGACAACAGTAGTGTAACATGGCAGATGAGGGCACCAAGACTGCTGGAGACTTCAGTAATGTTAGGAAATTTGTCTTGAGCAAAAAAAAAGCTCAAAAAATAATCCACATTCGAGAGAGTGTGTTTTTTGTTTGTAAAATGAATCAGTTCAAAATATCTCATATAGCTGAGGGTGATGATACCCATGCAGCTCTAGTTTGCCTGTTCATTAGAAGATAGCCTGGAAAGAAACTGCTCTGTACCCAGGTCTTGCTGGTGTTAATTTCTGCAGGATGTTTGCCGTCATCTCTAGTTAAGCTGGATGCTAATTTTGTCTTTTTTTTTTTCTATATGCTGTAGAAGTAGTAGTTGATTACTTTAATCCAAACCTGTGATAAAACAGCGTTTAAAAATTTGCTTACTGTCTTTCATTATGCTTCATTCTCTATTATCCATTGTGTTTCCTCAACCTCTTACCTTTTTCACCTTTGGGATGGATTATCTCTCTATATATGTAGGGCGTTCTGATACAGTGAAATGGATCTTGATTGGGATCTCTGGATTCTACTAAAAATTGTAATTTCACTATGTAGGTGTCAGTGTGGAGTCTGACATTGACTTAATATAGACAAATATTTGTGCTACAACGTTTTTCCAAAAACTTAACTGGAGAATAAATATTTGCCTGAGGGAATAAAGTTGAGTGTATGCCTTACTCTGTTGTTGTTTGAAGCCATTGGAGTCTGTCACTTTCTTCAGTAAGGGTGGTATAATTTTAATTTCTTGTTCATTTTGCAAAATTAATTTTCTTAAATGTGTCTCTGTATCTATTCTTTCATTTATGGTATGAAATTTTTGCTGTTCCCTATCCAGCCTGAAAATGGTCAGAGCTGTGGTTTTTTTCTCTCTAGTAAATATCAAGACATGTTCTTCCAAAGAGAATTTATGGCTTTTAATCCATTTAATATTTTTTTAGTATAAGTGAGTTATTGTCTGATCTTTAATGAAGATCTTTCTTAGGTTGTTGAGTCTTTTCTTCAGCTTTGACCACAGTATGTTATTAACAGCAGTTTTTCTTTTCTCATCTTCCATTTTTTTTGTCATTGTATACACAATTCACTGCCTTTGACAAAATGTATCTGCCTCTAGAGCAGTAATTTAAAGGTAGTTCATTAAACCTGCAAATGATACAGATCATAGCATCTTGTCATTGTGGAGCAGATTGGATAGGCAGAAGGTAATCTGGCATGGAGTGTCCTGCTCCTCATGGGAAGGCTGGGGAGTAACAGGCTGTTTTGCTGGAATGGCCCAAGTTTGGGTTTTTCTCTTGTGGTGCTGAATCTGTGTCTGGCAAGATTGTTACCTGAAATGATATGGCCTTAGGCAAAACCTGCAGCAGGAGGTACTCAATGTGCTGCTTCATGAGTTGTTCTAGGGGAACCAAAACACTGGTTACGCTGAGGGAAGCACTTGGAGTTTCATGGCTGGGGTGCAGGCAGATGGAGAAAAGAATCTTTTTTCTGGCAGTGCAAAAAAGCATTGGGATGTGCTATGCACCTCAGAAGCTGGGGTTTCTTTTGAGTTATTTTGCCTGCACTGTGCATCAGACAAAGCAATTTGGCTACTTGTTTTTCTGGCGTGTTGCTTGCTCTCTATCCTTTATTCCAGGCCCCAGTCCATTCTCATCTAAATCAAAGATGCAGTGTCCGAGAGAAAGGTTTAAAGATGTATTTTTAGTGGAAGACAGAGCAGTGTGAGGAGGAGGTCTGGTATTTAAAAGGCAGTTCTTAGCAAGTTTTAAAAAGTGACATGCAGATAACACTGTGATGTCACAGTTTTTGTTGAATACTTCAAGGATTGGAATTGGAGGAATTGGCAAGTAAAGGACTGGACATGCTTAGTGATCTTTCCCTGTTGCTAAAACTAATTCAGAATGAGAATAAGGTCGTTGGACTTTATAGCAAAGCAATTAGAATTCAGTTCTTGTTTGTGCTTTGTTTTTAATGAAATCACTTGTACAAAACATACAGTTGCTTTTCTCTAGTCAAGACACAAAGTATATAATAATGTAACAGTTCTTACTTTAAAAAATATATTTATAGCATTTGAGTGCTCTAGTCAAAGGCCATTTTCCTACTTTGCACAAAGTGATCACAGCTCCCAAAAGCCTAGAGCAAAGGATAATGGTGAAGAGGTGATTTGGGTTCCCGCAGTAGCCTCAGCTGGGACCATAACCTGACTCTCCAGGCTTTAAGCTGGTATGCTGGTAAATTCACAGCCCCCCTCGTGGCTCATAATTAACTCCTGAAGGAGCATTAACAATCTTATCAAAATGGGACACAAAAAAGTTCTATGACTTTCAGTGACTGGATTTTTATTTTGATAGCATTCTTTAATGGAATCACTACAGCATTGTTCTGACTGTAAAAATAGGATTTTTTTCCCTTCTTTGCCTTAATGGGGTCTTTTAATTTTCACTCGTTCTAGTTAAACAAGTATACAGCTTCCTAGCTGTATTTTGATAGCTAGCATTTGTTTTTTGTTCAGTGTAGTAACACTGGTTCATGCTATTATCATGTGTGTATTTTTCAAGTAGCCTTGAATTTAGAACCATGGAGTTCTAAATTCCCATTATTTGTGTTTTATTACACAAGAGGATATACTTCCTAAAATGATGGATGGTTAAATAGCTTACAACCTTAATTGTTTTAAGATTCAGAACTCACCCAACTGAGTTGGTTGATCCAGTTGTTTGGCTGCTGTGTTCTGGCTAAAGAAATAGCCTTCTGCTAAGTGTTAAACAAAACGGCTGCAAGGACTTTGTGCATTTGAACAGAATGTGGTATCACAAAATGATGATTTGATGCATTCTGCACCAGAGAACAGATTTCTGTCTTGTATTGCCTGGATTTGCAAACTACACTTTTGGAAATTTGCTGCCATAGAAGGGCCTCAGATTGAGGCTGACTCATTCTCCTGTAGTGTATTTTTCTTCTATTTTTTTTTCCCCAGAAACACCACTAGGTGTTTAGGCAACTCGTAGCTGTCTACTTCACTACCAAATCCTCTAGATAATGTGCTAAATAAATAACATGTAGGAGTGCTGTAACTCCTCTGTGGCAGTCGTTTCAGAATCGTACCATTTGTGATTTCTTCCTATTCATACTCAGACTGTTAACTACAGCTTTTTTTCAGAAAAGGGGCCATGCTGTTTCATAGTTTATGGGTGTTAGCTTATTTAAAAAGCATGGTTGGCTTTGTGTTCCTCTTGAGCTAGGCTATGGTCATCCTCTGCACTGTGGTGTGGGGTTATGGTTCTGTTTTTTTTATTCTTATTCAGAGAGTGGTGTTTTCAATGTCACTTAAATCTGAAGAAAGGGTGTAAGTAGATTCTGAGCTAGAGGAACCAGTAGCCCAGCTTAAGAATTCATTGGTAGTTAGAGACATTTCACAGATTCTACAGGTGTCTGCTCCTGATCTTACTGCTCCTGCTAAAGAAGCAGAGTACTTCCAGCTGCATATTTAAATACCCATGAATTTTTTTTACAGAATGTGTAACTCTGACACTTTCCTGACTCATTGGTGTAACTTTTTTCCTGTGCCACTGACCTTGGAGGGATTCTGTACAGCAAAACATGAGCTCCTAGCTTTTCAATGGCAAATCCCCTCCTTTTGCTGCTCTGTGCCTTCAAGTCAAATGTGTGGAGATCATATCCTGAAAGCGTTACGTCCTCAATATCAATTGCAGAATGGCTGAGATTGGAAGAGACTTCAGGATGTCATCTGATCCCATTCCCAGGCAGGGCCATCTGCAGCTGGTTTCCCAGGACTGTGTTCAGATAGCTTTTCAGTAACTCTCCAGGGTTGAGACTCTACAGACTCCCTGAGCACCCTGTGTGAGTAATTGTCACCCTCACAGCAAAGTAAGTGTTTCTTGATGTTCAGACAGAACCAGCTGTGTTTTGGTGTGTGTCTGCTGCCTCTAGTCCTGTCACTGAGTGCCACTGGAAAGAGCCTGGCTCTGTCCCCTTTACTACACCCTTGCTTTAGGTATTCATATATTTTGGTATGATCCCCCTCAGAACTTTCTCTTCCCTAATCTGAAGTCCCAACTCTCTCAGCCTTTCCTCTTGTGAGAGATGCTCTAGTCCCTTAATCGTTTCTGCGTCCCTTAGCTAGACTCTGTCCAGTATGCTCATGTCTCTCTTGTAGTGAGCAGCCTAAAACTCCAGATGTGGCCTCATGAGTACTGAATAAAAAGAAGGATTTTCTGCCTCAACATGCTGGCAGTACTTTCTCTATTGTAGCCAGAATACCGTTTGCCTTCTTTGCTGCAAGGCACGTTGGCTCATGTTCAACCTGGTGGCCACCAGGACTTCTAGGTCCTTTTCTGCCATGCTGTTCTCCAGCTGGGCAGTATCTGACATGTGGTTGTTCTTGTGCATGTGCTTGTTCCTGCTGAGGTGCAGGGATTTGTGCCTTGACTCCCCTTGGTGGTCATGAAGTTGCTGTGCTCTGGATGGCAGCATGATATCCAGCATAACCACCAGTCCTTGCAGTTCGGTGTCGTCAGCAAACACGCTGAGGGTACCCACTGCCCCGTCATCTGGATTGTTAGTGAGGATGTTCAGCGGTACTGGACCCAGTATTGACCCGTGGGGCATACAGCTTGTCACTGGCCTCCAGACAGACCTTGTGACACTAATCACCTCCCTCTGGATCCAGATGTTCATACAGTTTTTGGTTAACCTCACGGTCTGCTCATCTAGCCTGAACATCAACAGCTTCTACGTGATGATTTTGTGGAACACAGCACTGTAAGCCTTGGTTGGCAATCTACACTGCTCTCCCCTTGTTCTTCTATACAGTGATATGAAATCTGCCTTTTTTTCTTAAAACTAGAACTAAAATACGTGTCCTATTTTTGCTAATTTTTCTTGTCATGCTGTAACCTTCTTGTGGGTTTATACCCAGCTTAGGTCATTATCTACATCAGTGTTGTTATATCATTAAATAGTAATGGACTACTGTTAGAGAATTTTCATTCTGCAATCACTGTATTACCTGAAGACTTTTCAGTGACATTGCAGAAAGCTGTTTTCAGGACATTAATTTGTTTGATGTTTGCCATATTAGCATTCTGCAGCAGATTATGGATTCAGCACAAGGGTTACCATTGTTCCAGGGAGAACTATTAAGTTATCAGAACTACCTTTATCAACCAAAATGACAACCCCGCAAAATAGGCAATAAAGTTTGGAAGCCATGTTCTGTAAACCTGTGTTGGCTGATATAATGAAATACAAGAACAGCTGTTCAAGTCAGACAAGAAGTCCGTCTAATTTTCCTCCTGTTTGTGGCAGAGACCAGTGCTAGATTGACAGGAGGGCAGTGTTAGAATAGGGCAAACATACAGTGATGCTTTTGCAACTTCGAAGAATTTGCAGCTTGGGGATTTCCTGAGCAGTAGGTGTTGGTTTAGTATGGAATAACCAAATAGTCGTAATTTATAATTTTTGGAATGTGGAGAGGACACAGTGTAAGCCATGGTTCCCCTGATTACTGACTGAGTAGAGCAGTGGGTTATTTTACCATCTAGTTCATTTCAGTGATCTGTGTATTACAGTCTAAACACATTATCCCACTACCCTGCTGAGTAGTTACTGGTTACCGAGGAGCATGTCATTTTGTACTTGTGCTTGGGATTTTTTTTTGCTTATGCGCATTACTTTATTTTCTACAGATAATCTTATTGCCTGCTTTTGTGTGGTACTTTAGCATTTGATTTCGTGGATTCTCCCCCATTTCTACCCAGAAGGACTTAAAGCACATTCTAAATCTTCATTTATTCCAGTTGGAGAAAGATGTAGCTGTGGAAGGCTGCCTCCTTGGAAGCTGCTCTCTGATGTTTGAGATGGCAGTCAGGGGCAGGATCTTTTTATATGCTGTATTGTGGCATGGAAGATAGCGGGATGTGACCTTCCATCAGTGACAACATCTAGTGTTGAAGTTATCCTGGGATTAGGAAACAAAGATAACTTGTTTGCTTCAACTTTTCGTTGGTGTCCATTTTCTGCATTTCTGAGACTCTGTTTTCATTACACTGGTAGACAGGCACAGGAGCTCATTTCCATGTGACTCAAGACCGGCAGATGTGAGAGGTCTTTGATCTGGAGGCTGTGCAGCTCTACTGGGCCTAAACCTGAAAACTGGCCACATAGATGCTTCCTTGGGTCTGGCTCACTGTGCTCAGAGCACTTCAGGATCTCAGCTGAGGGACAGTATGAAGTACTGTTCTCCAGTGCTTAAATGGATTGTGTCATATGGGTGTGTCCCCTTGGGTATCTGCTTGTTGTTAGTATTAGTATTAGCTTTCCCTTGGAAAAGCATTTTAGTGGTACTTCTATACTTCCATCTGCTCTGGTGTGGAAGTCTCGTAAGTGTGTTGGCTTACAGACTTCATTGACATATTGAGTTTTCGTAAAGAGACCTGATCACTTAGAAAAATCTACCAGGCCTGAAGTAGCTTTATTTCCTGCTTCCCTACTTGAAGTTGTTCTTCATACCAAGCTGGCTTTGGGGGTTTTAGGGGTTTGGGGTGCAGGGTTTTTTGTTTGTTTGGGGTTTTTTTGTGTGTGACTGTGTGGTTTTTTGTTTATTTGGTTTACGTTTTGTTTATTTGGTTGGTTTTTTAAAAAGTACCTTTTCTTCCGCTACGGCTCTTACCTTCATTATTTTGAAGTTGAGTTTCTGTGTAATTCTTGCATTTTTGAGCCTAACCTGCTTTTATAAAGCAAGATGTGGTGGAAGGATGGATCCTGAGATAAACTTGTTTGGATATAGAAATTTTTGAGAAAAGTAATGTCTTGTGATGAATAGAAGTACCATGTCAGAAATCTGAGCTGTGGTAGTCCTGGCCTAGAGCCTTTTTGGTTGCTCAGTGTGAGCATAGATCCCTTCTATTCTGATCGGTTTCTGGAGGCTAAAAATTGCAGCTGCAGACTTGGAATTAAAGAAATCTCTACTTGGCTTGGACAAACTGACTTTGTTTTCCTCACAACTGTCTTTGGATTAATTTCAGTAGTAATATTTAAAGAATGTGTCTTGATACAGGAACCATCATCACTAAACATTTTGTCTAAAAATGTTGCCAAGCTAGTGCATTTCTCCAAAAATATTTGTGATGAAAATACTTGTTTCTTCTAACTTTGTCCTTTGAAATAGTTTAATTGCCTTTAATGAGAACTTTTTGAAGCATAGGCTGTCAAGGCATTTATATTGGAGATTTCATTTACCACAGAAAGGTCTTAGTGAAAAGGTTGATCTTAATGTGAGAATTGACTAAACCGTCTCTGCCTGTACCTCTTCCTCCAGAGCACCATCAGTTGAAATTATTGCACTGTATTATTAAAATTAATCTGATCTTAAATAAGCTTTTCCCTTCAGAGGAAAAATTGGTGGTACAATACCTGCAACTATGCATGTAGAAAGGCTTAGATTGGTGCAGGAAATTATGTCAAGTTTTTATTTGCACAGAGAGATTCTCCGTACACAGTATACAAACACATCTTTCTGCTTTGTTCATGTTTTCCTGCTGGTTTGGTTTTGTGACTGATGTTCATGTGAATGCTGGTGCCAGCACAAGAAAGGGGAGGAATGAGGGTGAAACCAGCAGCCCAGCAGGGAACAACTCCAGTGGTGTTCTGCATCAAATTCAAGTCCTCGTGGACATAAAGGAGTTTATGAACAGTACTTGTTAATTTTGCTGTTACAGCAGTTGCATATGAGATGATTGAGGCAGGAGATTTTACTTCTTTTTTTCTTTCTATTAGAAGAGTTTAGTTCTTTCAGCATTGTCACTTACATCTTTCTCTATTCCCTCCTGGTAAAGATTGACAGCAGCCTCTTTTCAGCAACGTTAGATCTCTTTTGGCCTGTGCTTGTTGAAGGTAGACTTACTCTCTTGAGATTGATGTTACTCATGCATTCATTGCCTATTCAAGTCTTAGCTTTCTGAGCATATTTCTTTCCTATTACTTCGTGTTTTTTAC